>PNEQ01093061.1:32269-48649 GCA_003012365.1 Medauroidea extradentata | reverse complement strand
TGCTCCGCCATGTTGGGCGGACTATTTTCAGGGATTTAATAATCGCTCGCTGTTAGTATAAAGCTTCCTGGATTTCTCATATGTGCGTTCAGTCGGCTTCCAGTGAAATGTAAGTGTCAGTCTTATTATTCGTTATTGTAAATGTGGAATGGGTTGTTATGCTGCAGGACTTGTAATTGATTAATTTTCGGCGCCTGTTAAGTTATTTGTTATTTTTTCTTGAGTTGAAGTCCTGTAGCATAATGGCCCAAGTCCTAGTATTTCGTTCGTGTTTTGCTGTTCGTGTTTTTTTTCTCTTTTTTACTTATTAATTCTGGTTAACTTTCACGTTCGGGTCTTCAAGTGTTTAACTTCTGGTAACTTCTATATTTTCAGCTTTCAGAGAGAGAGGGGGGCAGACATTTAAATAGTTTTAGTTTTGTTCGTATTTGTTAATTAGTAATTGCTGGCGTGTAATTTTCAAGGTTAGACCTTTGCAGAGAAAGTAAATTTATAGCAGATCATTTATAATATTTGGATTGAGTAATTTTCATGCACTGTATGTGCCTGCTTTGAAACTGTGTTAGGGTGATAGTTTTGTATGCATACTACCGAGGTTTGGGACTCGGTAGATTTTGCTGTTATATGTGTTTTGGGACGGTGTCCCCGTGATGCATGTGTGTTTCGGGGCGTGTGTCCCCCTGAAGTTTACCACCTATAAGTATAGGGGTTTTTTCAGACTTGTGGTCGTATTGTGTATTCGCTACTGAGGTACGGGACTCAGCATTGTTCTTTGTTATTGTTAAAGTTAGTTTCCTATAAGGATAGGGCTAACACATGTGTAATATTTTGTCTTTGTCTTTCGCTACACCCTTTGCAGTACTCTCATTTAGGCCTTCACTGAGTCATATTATCCAGATTGACAGATTAACTTATATTTCTGCACGCCTGTTTATAGTAATTCAAAAAGTTAATGTTTAATGTTATGCTTGTACATTCATATTTTTCTTTTTATTTACAATTTTTGACTTGTGTTGCTGATTATTTGAGTTTGTAAAATGGTTAATGGTTAGGCTGATGCTTTGTTATTTGATTTTAAGTTTTGAATAAATCCCTGTTGGGATTTGAACCCGAATTTTTGATCTTTAATTGTAGTTGTAGTTACAGTATACCTTTTCTTGTTTGGAACATTAATGTGATTACGATTGCTGCTATTGATGTTTGATTGGTATTATTTACTGAGGTTTTAGAAGTTAAGAGTTTAGTTTACTTTTGATTGAGGATTACTTTTGCCTTAGCGCCCTTGCATATTTCTAGGGATTCGTCACCCTCCACACCTTGTTCTTGTAATTTTGTTACCATCACCAGTGGTTGAGGTGCTAGCCCCTAAGTAGGGGACGGTACATGGTTTTGCATGTTAATTAGCAGTGCACAAAACACGGCACACAACATTTTCTCTTTTTTTTTTTTTTTTGCATGTCCTGTTCTTCCCTATGTAGATTAATGCCCATTCAACTTCCAAACTTTTGCGCTATTGGTACGCTATCATGAATGTAGTCTAGGCTTTAAACTGTTTTTTTTTAACTCAAATACATTCCAGCCTTATGCATCCTATCTGATAAATAATATCAGTTACTATTGTGCAACCATCTGGTGTCAAATTCATACTACCTCACCACTTATATCAAACCCTTCCCTAATTTTTCAACCGTCATAACAGTTTCCAACGCCTCTGTCAATACACTCCACATCCTCACCTACTGTACTTATGTAGACTGTTTTCATAGTTGAAAAAGGTACCATGAAATGAAAATAAAGATTAAAATTTGTAAAATACTAATTAATTATGGATATTGTTACGGGGTTTTTTGTCAGTTAGTTTGTTTTTGTGGATTTTCGGTTTTTTTCTTCTTTTTTTTTCCAGAGGTTTTGCTTTTTTATTCTGACTTATAAACTTTTCAATGTCATGTTGGTGTATTAATTCTACTTTCATTTGAACTTAATAATTGTTATACCGGGTAAGGTTCTATGTTAGTTGGCTTTCGTGAGAGAGGCAGGCAGGCAGCACACGTAGTCTCTGCTAAGAGGTGAGCTAGGCTCACGTAGCGTACGCCAGTGAAGTGCGGGACGAGGCAGTATTCATTATCGGAGGCTGTAGCATAACAAGGCGTGGGACGGCGAGACCGCATTCGGAGTTAGTTATCGTGAAGCAAGTATGTGACCAACTGGCTTGGTGCCAGAGGAGAGCGCTGACGTTAGGAGCCGATAGGATATCTGAACGGGCCGTGGGATGTGTTTAGTCGTGTGGGTGTGAAAACGACGAGTTAGGGCTTACCGCGGGGAACGGGGAAGATTTTCTCAGGTACGGAGTGCTGATCAGCTGCAGATGATGCAAGTACCCTGTACTTGGGAGGTGGACGGTATAGGCGAATGAGCGTTGAGTACGAAGGTAGCATAAGCGGGAGTGAAGGTATGGGCAAATAAGCGTGGAAGACAAAGGTAGCATAGGCAGGGCTTGAAGGCGGAGATGCCCGAATTAGGAGACCTGTTCGAGAGTTGTGTGTTGATCGGAGAGTGTTGTGATGGCAGCGACGAGCAACGGACGTGTTGGTGAAAGTTTTGTGTGTTGATCGGAGAGCGTGATGGACATGTTTTGGGAGTGTTGTGATGGCGGCGGCGAGCGATGGACGTATTTTGAGTTGTCCGGTGAGCGAGCGACGTGTTTGTCTTGTGTGTTGAGTCCTCGCAGAGGGCGGACGGGTCGGTGATTCTTGTTTCCTGTGAAGAGGCTGCCGGAGGGGCCTGTGAAGACCACAATGCGGAGTTCTACAGGATGAGTATAGACATGCAGGAAATAAGTCCCTTACTATGATTGTTTTAATAGATTTTCGCTAATGTAACAATGTAGTTTAAGAACCTACACCCTTGCACCCCTGACGTATAGGCTATTGTAAGGATTATCATATTTTAACGTAATTTCGTATCAGGTCTCAGGATTAAAGTGGATATTTGTTGAGAGTTGAAGGAACAGGCGAAGTTCTTTTATAAAGTCGGGAAGCCTCAGTACCAACGAGTAATACGCTTTAGCAGTATTAAAAGTATAGAGTATGTAATTGAAGTTCAGACACCTGTGAGATAATTAAAGATAAGGTGAATGTTGTTATTTATTCTCTTGATAAGTTAGTATTTGATGAATTTGATGAGGTAAACAGCCAGAGTTGAGCCTTATGTTGTGATTAGGAACAGTCTCTTGTTTTGTCGTTGTAAGACTGGATAAAGACCTTTCGTGGTTGGACACTGGGCGTTAAAGAAATAAACCTTCATTGCGATACTAAGATTTTGTTGTGAAATTCTAAGTCGTTTATTAAATGGAAATTGCGAACCGAATAGGGTTACCGACTTCTTATTTACAAAGTTTAAGTTAAGTTCCCCCTTATTTTTATTCGTGGTAATGTTAAATAACTGAACTGGTATGGAGTCAGCCTGAGAGTCACGTAACTTAAATAATTATCTATCTTATTTTTTTTATATCTTTTCTTTTCATTGTACTACCGCAGCTTCCTAAAAGATCCTTAGTATTCTCATGTATTGCCAAGGCGAGTTATAGTAGCTCTACCATAAGTTTTAGAGAGATGGGCACACATAATTATCTTGTTGCTGTCGTCGAGGGTACAGATAAGAGAATAAGGTAAGTAACCCTCCCTGAGCATGGCATCCTGGCCCGCCATGCATGTGTTATTGGAGATTGTGTTAGTTTGTAAATTGGCCAGGTGGTGGAGAGCCCCCTTGTGAAGGAATTACGTGTTGTCGTCCATCTGTTCTTCCATGGAGTTTATAATTATAAGTACAGACTACCCATGGTCCCCCGTTAATTGTAATTCCCCCCCCCCCCTAGCTTCTGATATTTTAAACATTTTTGATCTTAACCTAGCACGAACCTTAAGTAGACGACAGCCACTTTTTAACAGTTGGTTTCGACGCCGGGCGAGTAGACCGGTAGTACGTACGATAGGACTAGCCCCTTAACAATATTAATGCCACATAACACAGTGAAACTAAAGCAACTATAAATATAAATTAAGTACAAACAATTTATGGCTGTGTAAAGTGTGGTTCATGAAAGCCAATCACTGTAGCTGTTGTCCCTTTTTCTTGGGCAAAGTAGTAAATGTTGCTAGCGAGGTTTTGAAAGTGGGATTGTATATGCCTAATTTATTACAGTGAGCGAAATTAATTCAGAATGTATATTGTACATTGTATATTACGTAAAGTAGTGTAAAATAAATACCTATCAATTGTGAAGGGCACTCGAGGGCAGGACAACACACCAGTGGTAGCAGACTGGTCCCGATTGCCGCCTTTTTTTTGTCTAGGAGTTGAGCTTGAACAAAGGAAGAGGTAGGACGCGAGGAGGAAGAGAAAAAGTTGTGTTATTAGTTCAGCTGGTGTGGAGTAGTTTGTGTGTCCGATTTTGTTTGTGTTTCGCTTCGCCTTGTTACACCAGGTCGCTGGAGTAACTTTAAAGATTTACATGTACTGTATCTCACCACTTGTTGTGCCTGCAAAACCTCAGCTTCACCGGCGGTATAACTCTAGAGTGCGTGACCACAGAGTTACGGGAATAGTGTGTACGCAATCTGTGTGTGCAATAAAGTAGATTTACGACCCAGTTCTCCTGTACATGGTGTAGGGACTGACCATAGTACGGTCCTAGGGTGTGGGCAGTGGGCAGCCGCCCAGAAGTGCTACCCAGGAGTCTTATTAGAGCCCTCCCTAACACCCTGACCAATTCCGTTAACTGATTTGTAGTTCGCCGAGGAAGTGAAGTGTCGCCAGCCGAGCCGAGCACGGCCCTGAGTAAGAGTCCCGCCCTGGCCGAGTAATAGCCAGGTGGCGCCCTGAGGAACAATCCACCTACAAAACTGTACTCGCCTGTCGCATACCTGCAGAATATTGTCACCAGTCACTTCCGCTTCCTCCGGACGGCGACAAAATGTACATACTTTTAAAATTATACCACCCTAAAGCTATTTGTTTTCTATGATTAACCACTTAACCTATAGGGCTTTCTAACATTGATTTCCTGTTATGTACAGCCTATCAGGTTCTGTACTGTTTTCCTCTGCTGTAACTTGTAATGTTTGTTAAAACATTAGTATGTTAATATTTTAATGTTAATCCTGTGCAGGTTAAAGAAAGGAGTTGTTTCAAGTCTGTATATTTATAATGCAAGCAAGATGAGTCCAAAAAATTGACCTCGGTTGGAAAGTCCAAGCCCCTTGAGATGTCAAAACAGAACAAATTCACCACCACATAGTTGTGACAATTCAGGTAAATTTTCTGTGATATTACAATTCCCTCTCCCCTTTCTCTCTTGCTCCCAATCCCCTTTCTATCTTACTCCCAATCCCCCTTTCCCACATACAATAACTTACTTACCACACAGGAGTAACTACTATCTAGGTAATATTTGGGTAACTATTCGAAAAATATAAAGTCACCTGCTGTATTTCAATAGGGGTTAATATTCAACATATTAATTGCCTCACCCAAGTTATCTTGGGTTGTAGTTTTGTTTTTCAACATAAAAAATTGTTTTAAAAAATCAACCTTACATTTATTTTCTTGAAATAACTTAGTTTAGAGATTTAAACAGTTAAATAGTTCAATAATATGCATTTAAAAGCCTAAATTTCTTTTTTTCTAGGGTGTAAAAAATAATTTGGCTAAGAAGTGTTGCAGAGCATATCAATAGAGGGTTGAACACTCTCCATCCTCCCTTTCATGTAAATGGTAATTTACAATTATGTTATTTTTTGGTGTGATTAGAATTATAAGTTAGGTTATAGACATTACTTTTTTAGCAACACAGACAATGATACGTTCATTCGCTAACTTATGGCAGGTTTGTCCCTATTCAAGCTGGAGTAGCACAGTTTCTAATTTTTGTGAATGACTTTGTATTTTCAGTGAGTAAGTCACTGTTAAAATAATAAAAATATATCACTAATAGTACAACCATCATGCAAGAGCAACTAATATTAAATTGGGCATACCTAAAGTTAACTTATTATTGAACTAATTTAAGTTGTTATTAATTGAAATTTAATAAATAATGTCAATTGGGGCATAGTATTAGGTAATGTTTATTGCATAGTCCTGCAACTAAACATTTCCAGAAAAGTGTGTAACGAAGTAGCAGACATCAGTACAAGTTGCACACTACCATATTGCAAACAATTTAAATATGCTCATTGCTGCACAAAACTAGCTGTGATCATCATATTTTTCTCCTGCATGCTGTGGAGAAATGCTGTAGGTCTATTAAAAGTTTGATACTTAATGAACTGTTAAAAAAAAATGTTAGCTTGTTAGTGTAATTAAAATAAAATTATAGTTTTGTAATTTTATCATTGAATTTTGATTGTGCACAGCATTAAAAATATTTTATCCTGCTGGTATAGCAAGTGTGCTCAAGGTTACAACTAAGTTAGTTCATTGCTGCAGGTATAAAGAAAGCTCGAATTTAAGTTTATTTTACTGTGTGAGAAAACACAGCTAGGCTAGTATGTTTATTTACGTCTCATTATACTGAGTATGAACTGTAATTCTTTATTTTTTGTTTGTTTTATGTGCTGTGATAGTAATGTTGTTAACAAATTAACATTTGTCATTCAATTTTAAACTTATTAATAAAATGATGTGGTTGGATGTAGAAAAAGGACAAAAATTGAGTTTTGTGTTGAAAATATTTTTGCTCTGAGATACTTTTCTGTTTTGCCTCGAGAAAATAGGCAAATAAAGCAAAGCATCCACTTTGTGGTGCATGTTTGCCCGATATCAAAATAATCTCCAACCTCGCTGATAGTTATTTACAAGCATTGAGACTAAATCATTCAGATTGAAATGCACAAGTACAACTCTGTAAGTGCTTGTGTATTTCTTTCTAAATGTTTTAGTTTCTTGTCTTAATTTTCTGGTTATTTATAAACTTTGGTTTCTGCAATTCTAGGAAGGGATTATTATTACTTCATAGAGAATTGACAAGTTATGTGGCTTACGTTAAACAGGATGTTGCAAAATTCCATGTCAATATTCTAGGGAAACAATCCTCACGTGTAGAGAAACAAAAAGTGTTGTGTGAACATAAGTCCAAAAACGCACCATTTCTGCGCTACAGTTGGCAATACATGACGTATGGTTGATAGCGCGCGGGTAGGATCATTACAGCAGTACATAAAATGTTACTATGCCACACACTACGCCACTAACACACAGACAGTAGGAACAACTGTGACAAAGCAACATGATCCTGCCAGCGTGCTATCAACCATACGTCATGTATTGCCAACTGTAGCGCAGAAACAGTGCTTTTTTGGACCTATGTTCACATAACACTTTTTGTTCCTCTACACGTGAGGACTGTTTCCCCAGAATATTGACACAGAATTTTGCAACATCCTGTATCAAATTCTAAGTAGTCAGTAACTTATAATTTATCAGTGTGACTTGTTACCTCATTTGGAGTTGGATGCTGTGCAAACAGTAGTATAAGTACTGTATAGTATTGTAATTCTACCGCACTTCTGATTTCAGGGCCACTTTCAGACGCGAGGCTTCCGAGTTGAAGTAGTACTGCCATTTATATACAAATGCAAGCTGAGGTAAGGAAGTTGAAGTTGGCACGTAGCAGAATTTCAAAACTGAAGAAAATAATCTAAAAACTGAAAGGAACAACAGAAATTCCTAGTACTCAAGCAGATATTGAAGACATAAATGGTTGGGCTAGTGTTTTCATAGATAAAGATAGTTTTATTTTTCATCAGCTTAAACTGAAATGTAGAAAATTGAAGGGCCGAAGGTACACAGAATCTGACAAGGGTTTTTCTCTAGGTCTTCATTATTGTTCACCTGTTGCACACAGGTTCCTGAGAAAAACTACATGCCTGCCTACTGTTCGCTCGTTACGCCGATGGTTGGGAGGTATAGCTGTTTACTCTCGGTTTGCAGAAAATGTTTTCAAGTTGTTGGAAATGAAAGGCAGACACATGCACACCGAAAATATTTTCTGTATTTTTGATGTCAGTGTTCTATTTGTATGTTACATTTTGGTGCAGTAATTGTCTGCATATGAAGCAGTATAAAATTGTTATCAAATTCTAGTAGGGCTTATTTGATGTATATGAACATTTTTTGTATTTCTAAAGTCAATATTATAATTGTATCCTACTTCTTTGTGTAAAAATTCTCTGTGTGTAAAAAAGTGTAAAATTCATGTAAATTCTAGTAAGGTGTTATCTTCAATTCAGTAGGGTTACTTTTGAAATGCCCGTAGCAGGATTTGGTAACATTGTTACTATGATTATGTAGTTTAACTTTGTAAGATATTTTGTTTATTTTATTATTTAGTAATTCGTATTTCATGAAGTATTACTTTTTTTAGCATTATGAGCCAGTATCTATAACCCTAACAGCCTTGCGACCAAGGACGTAGAACCTTGGATGCTGTTAATATTTGGAGTCTTAAGTGGAGCTTAAGTATTGTCTGAGCTCGAACGAAGATGCATGGGGGTAATTTGCTCGCCACTGTCTTTGTTGAAGTTGGGCATCTTTATTATTTTAGTTACTTTTTTGGTGTCCGGGCAAATTATAAACAGGAGAAGGTACAGTAATATTTTCAGAAGAGGTCGGACATACTTGAAATTGTATATTATTTTAGTGAGCAATACAGCATTTAATGGTTTCAGGCGTCATGTATAGGGGACATTAGTGCAAGGTTTTTAACAGAGAGATGCTATCATAATTTTCACGTTCAGCATTTCCCTGTTAAGGCACAAGAGTGAAACTTTAATATGTTTTCATGTAATTTTGTTTCCTACAGTTTCAATTTTGTTAATTAGTAATTACTGTACATTGCTCAACCCAGCCAGCTACAGACTGGTGAATCTCACATCTTGTGTTGGGAAGTTGATGGAAAGAGTTATGTTGGTTTCTCAGGAAGGAAATGGAGCAGATAAAATGGCTAGATGAGAGGAAGCACAGGTTTAGAAGGGGGTACTCTTGCGAGAAACAGCTGGCATGTTTGTTGGAAGAGTTGGTTGGAAAGGCAGATGGAGGAAGTCAGACAGATGCTTGTTTCATTGACTTATAGAAAGAATTTGACAAGATGCAGCACAACATCCTAATAGATAAAGTGGAAAGATTGCTAGGGAAGTGGTGAGACTTTCTCGCAGGTAGATGGCAGAGGGTAAGGGTGAGTGAAGCACTCTCAGAGGAGGGGAAAGTGGCTATCGGGATGCCGCAGGGAAGCATTCTGGGCCTGCTATTAATCATCATAATGGTGAATGATATAGGCACAGAAGTAGTGTGAGGCTTGAGGATGTTTGTGGATGAATGTGTCTTGTATGGGGAAGCTGCAGGAAGATCCAAGAACGTTGGAAAGATGGACAGTAATTCATGGGATGAGGATCAAAATGGATAAAACCAAAATTGTTAGGTTCGCTAAGAGGAAGAGAGTGAGTAAGATGGAATACCAGCAGGGAGAAGAGGTGATAGGAAAAGCCACCTGGGTTTTTTTTTTGCAGGAGGACTTGGGCTGGAAGGAGCAGGTGACGAGAGTGGTAAGGAAGGGTAGGCAGGCCCTGGGACTGCTGGGGAGGAAGCTTAGAAGGGGTAGTAGCACCAGACCATCCACCTCTCCCGCTTTTGGCGGGAGACTCCTGATTTTCCATCTGATCTCCCACCCTCCTGATTAGTCATTCTAATCTCCCACTTTTTAGTTTTAATACGTACGTTTATGGTTTTATCGTAAATTCTGTACATAAATAGGTATTCCGGTGTTTGTACCATAGCACGAGACTATCCCGCACAGCGTATAGGTATTGTAGGTCGTACCGTAACTTCGGTATTTTAGCTGCTTTCATCGCCAATAATTTTACGATATAGCTAAGCTAACATTGGTAGTCACAATAATTTCTGTTAGAATTATGGGATTTGTTTTCATGCGCTATCGTCATTGGTGCTTGATTGCCAATCAGAAAATTATTTAATTTGTCATCCAAGATGGCGTTAACATATAAATTATTGTTGGCTGTGTTTACGTGTTTTTATTATTGGGCACGTGCCTTGGTCTTGACTTTGTTCCACTTTTTGTATTTCGTGAAACTTGTGTTATTGGCCTACATGTATTTTGTAAGAGTTATCTAACAATACTAAAAAATTACATTATAGTAGACTCAGGGATAGGCCTAAAGCATTTTGCAGTTTTGGACACTGGACTAGCATCTCGTGCACGTTATTTATGTTTATTCAAAAATCGTGCTGCTAATAGAAAAAAATTGTGCTAAGCGAAGGGATGCAACTTATGATGTTAAAGACAATATTTTTTATGATGTTCTGGTATTTTACCATCAGAAAACGTCAACATTTTGTATTTTGTTTATTGTTTCGTCGTGATTTTTCCGTTGCGCATGCTGGAAAGGGTGATGTTAAGCATATAAATATGACAAAACAAGCAAACCAAGGTAAATGATAGCATAAAAAAAGACACAAATAATTTCGCGTCACAATTAGAAAAGAGTTGCTATAGTCAAAGGAGTGTGTTTCTCTACTTTAGTCTGCATTTTAGTTGAGCTGATCAAGCTGGCTTACTCTTAAATAACGATGATTACAAAAATGTGAAAAGGTGAAAAATATTACTGTACTCGCTGTAAATGTTTGTAAAAAATGTGATGGAGAGTTTTTTGAAAGAAGTAAGTCTGCATGCAGCAGAACTGTTTCAAGAAGCCATAGGCCTAAATTTTGTGAAGTGATTCTGTGCTTAATAAGTTATTTCTTTCGGTTATAAACGTAAAATACGTTCTGCGTTTGAATTCAGCAGTTCGTTGCGATGATATTTTTGTAGGAACCAATGACAAAATTTTCTACGTTTCTATTTTCTTATTGGCTTGTGCTTTTGTAAGCCAATGGACATTGTTCTTGTTTGGGCCGTTAGAAGATGGCAATGTGCACGACTGTTTGTTTCCGAACGTGAATAAGGTTTTTTGTGTAGTATTTTTGTGGCACGTGAGTGATTTTGTAGCCCAAGGATATGTCAACTAGATATTCGTGTCGGTACGAGGCGGAGTTTCCGTGGGCCACTGAGGACCCAAAAGACAAAGGCAGTGCAAAATGTAAAGTTTGCGCAAAAAGTTTTAAGTATGGCACGATGAGTAGAGGTGCCTTTTTAAGCCACGCCAAGTCGAAATTTCACCAAAGTACGATGTCTTACCAGGCTAGGAATATGCAAGTTACTGCATTTTTTCCAGCTCATCTTATTCAAGATCATGCAGCTGTACCGTCTTCCAGCAAAGGTGAGTTAACAATTTCTAGTGTTTTTTTTTTGTTTGTTTTAGGTTATGTGGTAACTAGCTAATGCTAGAAGCGTCGTTGATTTCTTTATTTTATTTTTTGTAAGCCTCCAGAATCACACAACAAATGTGTTAGGAGTTGTCAGAATACAAGTAAACTACAGATCAACAATGCTAGTGAATGATATTTTCCGACAATGAGCAAACATTTTTCTTAAATGGCATATTCGTTCTGAACAGATGTCTTCTGTTGGTAGCTTGGCATCAACTGCCAATTTCAGCGAAACCCCAAACAGAAATGTTTTTCAAAGGTTCCTTTTGGGGGAACATATTACGAGGGCGGAAATATAGTGGGCTCTTCACACTGTTGTTGGTCATACATCACTTCATAAAGCTGCTGAAGGTGTATCCGTCATGAAACTCATGTTTCCTGACTGTGAGATCACACAGAAAATGGAGTTGCAGCGCTCGAAGATTGGTTATCTAATTAACCATAGCTTAGCCCCATATTTTGAGAAAGAATTGAAGGAGCAAGTAAAAAAATCATCTGCAATTGTTGTTGGTTTTGATGAATGTCTAAACAAGATTGTTCAGAGTGAACAGATGGATGTGCATGTCCGGTTCTGGGATGAAGAACTTAACATGGTGCAGTCAAGGTACTTCACATCTGTTTTCCTGAGCTCTACTCGAGCCCAAGATCTATTAAAGGAACTGAAGGATGTTTTAGGACATGAAAATTTGAAAAAAACTATTCAAGTGTCCATGGATGGGCCCTCTGTGAACTGGAAGCTATCCAAGGATCTGGTTACTGAATTACGTGAAGAAATTGGTCGTGAAGGTTTTGACCTAATTAACATTGGCAGATGTGGTCTTCATGTCATACATGGTGCATTCAAGGAAGGAATGAAAAAGACAGCGTGGTGTGTAGTCAGTTTCTTAAGAGCTCTTTATTATCACTTCAAGGATGTTCCTCTGCGGAGGGCAGATTTCACATCATGCACAGGTTGCACTGTTTTCCGCCTTAAATTTTGCTGTGTAAGATGGGTAGAAAATAAGAAAGTGGCTGAAAGAGCTTATGAACTACTGCCACATTTGAAGGCTTATGTTGATGCTGTTGAGAAGCAGACAAAGGACAAAGTAAAACAGAAAGATTCACAGTTCAAACGAAGCTTCCCTTCTCTTAAAGAATGCAAAAATTTCAAGATAGTTTGCAGTGCTGTGAAGGATAAGTTGGTAGGTGCCAAAGTGGCCTTTTTCATTGCAGGAGCATCACTTGTAGAACCCTTTCTACGAGAGTTTCAAAATGACGACCCGATGGCACCATTCCTACATCAAGAGCTTCAGGGTCTCACAACTACTGTGCTTCAAAAAGTTGTTAGAAAAGAGGTGAATGAAAATGCTCAATCAATTACAAACATTGACTTGACGAAAAATGAAAACCTTCTTCTGGCAAATCAAGTAGACTTTGGTTTTACAACTAAAGATGCTCTGAAGAAGATACGAGGTGAAATTGCTGAGACAGTGATCATTTTATATAGGCTTTCTTCAAAAGGTTGTTCCGCGTTCTCCTCTTGCATATAGTCTCACCAGACACATCACTTGTATCAATCAATCCAGAATTTATATATTGTAAGCCAAACCTGGCTGAACAGAGAATGAAGTCTTGCTTGGAACTTCTTGTTGAAAAACAACAGATCCCGGGATTCACCGCCGATAAGATTCTGCAGGAATACAGAGGATTTATTCAGATAACTTCAGTAAGAGAAGCCATGGAGTCTTTTCGTCGCCAGAATCAGCGTCTAGATGTGTTCTACATGCAGGTTATGTTGGAATGTGGCAAATAATTTCCAAGCTTGCTACTATTTATCAAGCGTTTGCTGATTCTGTCCCATGGAAATGCTGGTTTGGAACGTGGATTTTCAGTTAATTCGGATTGTCTGGTTGAAAATCAGACTGAGGAAAGTCTTGTTGCACAAAGACTTGTGTATGATGCTGTTTTGAACGCTAAGGGTGTGCAACATGTGAACATTACAAAATCTCTTGTGCATTATGCCAGAAATTCTTGCTCATGGTATAAAGAGCACCTTGAAATTAAAAGGAAAAAGGGAGAGGCTGGAAAAAATGAGACGGCCAGGAAAAGAGAGGCTCAAAAAGACCTACGGGAACTGGAGGCAAAAAAGGCAAAGATAATGAATGATGCGTTAAAACAGTTCATGTGTGTGGGGAAAGTGGGAAATTTTGTGTTATTTATTTTTATTTGAGTAATTTTATCAAGAATATTTTAAAATACTTCAAAATGTTTTTTTTTTTTGTATTGTGTTGATGGTTATTATTTGTTTAAATAATTTCTTCTCAAATTGCATATTGTTCTTGGTGTCGGCCAACAACAATAGTCAAAACAAATGAAAAAACATTTTAAAAATATACTCTTTTTTTGCCATATATATAAATCTGGAAAATCTTTATAAAACCTGGAAAAACAGGGAAAAAAGTCTGGAATTTGGTTTTCATAAATAAGTGGCCACCCTGAGTAAGCTTATAGGTATGAAAATAAAGTCCAATTTTTTAACTAACTTAAGTATTTCACCTAACCAAATTTTTTGATAGAAACTTAATTATGATGATGTATTGCATTCTGTTTCCAGTGCAAGAAAATAACTTTGTATGAGACCAGTTATTGAAGGCCACCGCTTGAGATATGACTTGGTAATTGAGTTGGAACCCAGTCTGAGTACAAAAACTTACGGTAAACATGTACGTTGTGTTGTGGTTTAAATTAGATGATGATTTTCTGGCAGCATTTGAAGTTTTAAAAAGAAGCTTACACAATTCACAACTTACAATAACATTGTTACCCTTCCCCACAAGTACATTAAATATTTTTCAAACCTGAGGCAAAGCCAGCATAAACAACACAATCCCTGGCTGTTAGTTTCATAGACAACAAGAGACACAGGAGCGATCTTAGAGCATATATACTGATGACTTATTTCTAATACCACAAATCTCCAAAAAGTAAAACATTTAGATACGTGGTATTAGAAATAGGCCATCAATACTATATTTATGCTCGAAGGGAACAATAGATACTGTACATCACAGGCACAGCCAACAGCAAGGAATTGTCGCCAACCTAATGGCTAAATGTTAAGTAATTTTTTTCGTTTACTGTATAAAATCATAATTTTTAGTTGTTTGACTTATACTAAAAAAATTTTGTTTAATTGAAGAAATATAGGAATGCAAAAATATTGTTCAAGTTCTAAAAATAAAAGAACAAAGTTCTGAACTTTTTCACATGTCAAGTAAAGAACTCGTTCCTTATACGTTCGCAAAATAAATGAACAAAATCAAAGGGAACCGTACATTGGAACTCGTTCCTTCCGAGCTCTGGTCAGTTGTCTTTGTTTGGCGGGTGAGTGCGTTGACATAATATGCAACACATTTTTCGCTATTAAGACGAGAATGGTTAAAGCTATCATAGTGGTGTTACTTTTCAAAATAAATTCAGTTCATTAAGAACAACTTTTTCGCTTTTATCCCACATCTAACTTCAATAATAAAAAAGTTTCTCGCTGACCAACTTTTTAATGTTTGATTCTAAAATGAAACACACAAAGGGTAGAAAAAAATTTGTATACATTTAACAAAGAAAATGTTTTGCCTTCTGATTTTTTCATTGATGTCCAGATGTATGAAATCATGCATCATAAAATTTTGAATACTATTTTGCCATTAGTTCTGAAGTTACGATGTATTATATTTAGTGATGCATGAAAACAATGTAAGAACTAAGTTTTTGTTTTCATATTTTTTAAACACGTTGTAATTATATAAATTATGAAACATATATCATCTGATGCACATTTCAATGCTGTACGATATGCGAAAATTTCAAGATGAAAGTTACAGCATGAAATTTTTTTTAGCGATAGTGCACACCGAAATGCCGAAACAAGGTCAAACAAACAGTTACCATGCGTTGATAAGAGAGAGCGAAAGTCCATATAACTCCGTACTGCAATCTAAGCATGAGACGCTCTGTATATGTGCTCAGCCCAATAAATTCATGTTTTTATCTCTTTGGTAGTAGGGTTTTTAGAATGTTTTTGTCAGTTCTTGGTCTTTCTGGTGTATCAAGGGAAATGCAGCTATCAAGACCAGCATAATTTAGCCTAGCTAGAGATAAAATGAACCAAGTTGTTAGAGATTGTGATAGAGAGCCACAAATTGGCACTCGTTTCAATTATTTTAATCTGAGCTGCTGTTTGGCTTCCCGAGTGGGCATCCCTAGCATCATGACTGACGCTAACTACAGCTTCCGACTCAGTCTCAAAGAGTATCGTAAACTAGTCATTAACTTGTTTTTTTTATATGCATTCCCGGGCCATGACCATGAATTCAAAGAATTCAATTAATTAATTTATTTTAATCTAGTCAAGTCTGGTTATAATAGTGTACAATATTATTGTTAAACTATTTAAATATGATTTTAAAGAATAATAGTTGTGATCAAAGTTTGTCTTCAATAATGTTTGTTAAAGAGAAATAACGCTATTTATTATCACAGATGCGCCAGTATTTGCATAACGTTCTATTAATGTGGAATAATATCAACGGACATTATTTCTTTAGATATTTCAAAATCACCGACCTAGGTTTGTCAATTTCACGAGATGGTGCGTTATCGTTCTGGAAACCTCAAACTTGTTTTCCTCTGTAAATTGAAGTGTGCACTGCCGCCTCTCCCAATTGTGGCAGTCCCAAACATCTCTCAAACGAATACGCCAGTATTCGAGGCAACTCTGGGTATGTCATCAACACTCAGGTGATGGCCACTAAGAGAGTAATCTTAGTTTCGTAAATTCGTGGACTTCAGCGTCTTCCAGCAGCGGCGACTCCTTTTGTGGGTCACACCTTGATGACCACGACAAGAGCTTAAATAAATTTGTGAACCTCCCACGAATGCCTGCGGAGACTCTGGTCCAATCCACACCTTGTGACGGCCATAGCATGAGTTCCCCCCCCCCCCAATTATTTGCACCCCCGTGAT
>PNEQ01093061.1:0-26815 GCA_003012365.1 Medauroidea extradentata | reverse complement strand
ATGGTATCCATGTTCTGATTGGCTGCGCACGGCGCACAGCGCACACGCACAGAATTTTTAGGATTTAGCTCAACTTTCTGTGCGCCGATCCTGTGCTATTTTGCCGTGCGTGTGCTATTTGTGATTGTATCGTGTGCCTGAGTCATGCTCGCTGGTTGATGATGCTCTGTTGATAACAAAACGGCGTCTGGAGAGTTGTAACGTTTTAAGCGTGAATCGGATTTGTTTATAAACTACTTAACGGGAAATAATAGCATACATGTAATGGACCGTAAAATGTAAACGTCTTATGCGGGATAATTTTAAACGATTTTCATTGAGTGACGCACGTGAATGGATTAACAAGATTTTGTAGTCTTAATTTTTCCATTTTACTGTACACCGACAAAATCTTTTTCTATATTTTAGAAGAAATGTTCACGTTATGAACGAGTAAATATAGAAAAAAAAATGTACATTTGTTATATTCTACACCAAAAAAAATTTAGAAGGTAATTTTTTGAAAACCCCTTATAATGGCCGCACCTCATTTTTGGGCCTAAAATTTGGTCAAAAATATGCGGCGATTACGAGAGTAAATACGGTAACTCTGTAGAACATGATTAAAATTTTATTGCTTTATAATATGACAATTTGTGTAAGAATACAGCTGTAAATTATGTGTTCTATGATGTAATTTACATACATAAAATTAAATTTTAAAATTAGTAGTGTTAAAATATGTTCACATAATTTACAGTGACCCAGAAGGATTGTTAATTACAGTACCGTTTTTATTCATGTATACGAGGAAAATTATATTTATACCTTTGTAACTATGAAGGAGAGTAGAGTAACTGTCAGGCTAGCAGCTGGCTGCTGCCCCTACGCTGTGACATACGGACGTAAAGTATTTTTCAATGTAAACATCTTGTGTGAGATGTGTGTGGTCGCGTGCGGCATTTGTATTGCACGAGACTGTACCGGTTGACCTTGACTACTTCCGCTCGCAAGCTCCCTAGCTTATCTCCAACGATCATTTCTTATCTCTCTCACATGTGCACGCACATTGGCTGTCGCCAGCATAAGACGAAAACTTTTATGTGATAGAGGGGTGCCTGGTGCAAGCTTCTAGCAAAGAGATAAAAAAAAAAAGATCAGCCAGAAGTAGCAGCATAAAAAATAAATAAAGATATGACTGCCCACATTGTTTGACATTTTTTTATAGTCCTCCACGTTACGTTAATTTTCCCACTGCATGGTGGCCCTCCCGTAACTTGATAACGATAGTTACGTACAAAACAGTATTTATTGCAGCCTCTTTTGCTTGTAGAAATAATAGCGTACTAATTTCTTCGCATTTCTAGTGATTAATGACTGATTACCCCACCTCCCCGGACACCCCTCGATAACACGGACAAATCGTAACTCGGACAGCTTCTCCCCCCTTTTAGTCAGAGTTATCGAGGGTTCACTTTGTAATAATTAGGTTTGTTTGATAAAGCAATAAATTTTACTCAAAATAGATTTTGCTGCATTTGGAAAAGCAAGTTTCATCAGTTTACAATTGTTATTTTTAATTTATTATTAATGACTTTACAATGTGTAATAACCATGGTTAAATGTAAGAAAAGGCGTACTCCTTAATATCACCACGTAAAACCTAAGACAAAAAAAAATAGTTTCTTTACATATTTCGGAAGCTCCAAACTACTTTTTGTCAGGCCCGTGAGATATTATATTCTACATGCGTTATCGTTACGAAACCTTGAACTGGTCTTCCTATCTCAATTGAAGTGCGCACCACTGCCATGTCCCTTAATTACGTTGATTCTGAATGTCCACCCTTGGTGACGAGAACTAAATATTTCTGTAAAATTCGAGGCAGAACACGCCTGCATTCGTGGCAACTCCAGGTATGTCAACACTGGTGACGACCACAAAGAGAGTAATCTTGTTGTGTAAATTTGTGGACTATCCCATTGTCCCGCAGCGGCAACTCATTGCATGGTTTCACACCGTGGTGACCACAAGAAAAGCTTAGAAATTTTTGTTGATTCCTGCGAATGCCGGCAGTGACTGTGGGCCCTTCCACACAGTGTTACTGCCACTGAAAGAGTATTCCCTTAAATGTCTACTTCGCACCCTCGCGATGATCTCTCCTAGAAACGCTGTATTTAACTTCCAACCAATAGTAGCTCTCTGTAGGTGGCTGACAATACCAAACCCTGCCTTTCCTCCATATCTATTTAATTTTTCTTTTCCAAATTAACTTAGATTAACATTAACGTAGATTTGAACTTATTTACAAAATGTAAACCCTTTATGATAACTAATAACAAAATAAGTATTACCTTGCACATCACTATCAACGGTTAAAAAGCCCGTTACAATGTAAAGAATACAAAGCGTTAGTGTATATTTTAATAGTACTGGGCAGATAATGAACACGGTGCGTGATAACTCTCGTCTTTATTTTTGCAACCACCCAACCATCGTCATGTCTGACCAACCATGTTTGGCACTAAGGAGTCATGACATTGCGGCACATTGAGATAAGCTGGCATCCTAGCAAGCGAGACCATCGCATACTCTACAAGAAACACGTCTGATAAGTTTCTTTTGTATCTCGCTCTCGTATAACTATGAATACCACCCTAGTTGTCTTCATAAACACGCATCATTTAAATGTTGTTTATTGGAATGGTTTACAGAGTTATTAAAATTATGTATTTTCTGTCTGTAATTGAAACTGGTTTCTTGTTTACAGTTTATTAAATGTGTTTGCAGTGGTAGTTGGCAGCGATTACTAAGTAGGATGGTAGTGCATAACTCTAGAAGATTTTATTTGTGAGAGCATGAGAAGACAGGGCTGCTCCTATAAAGTGGTCTGTACTTAAGTTAACCTTGACCTGACGAGTGACTGTCGGCTGAGCCAACAAGGTAGAACCGCAATGCAAGTACAGGGAACAATTTTACCTAAATAAGGGAAGGCAGGTATATATTGTCAGAGTTTGGAACACAAGGTAGTTTATGAAAGCAGTTCAGTTTCAAAGAATGTATTAAGCATAGAACAGATTGATTCACTTGATATAGATTGACGCATGCTCGCAGTGTCTTGAGCTGTGAAGCCGCCGCCCCATCCTGCCCGTTCCATATTCCCGCACACATTGTTAATCCTTTCTACCCTTATTACTCCTGCACACGTCAGTGCACTCTAACCTGACACCAAATATGTAATATAAAGCCTACCTAACCCATACTTAGTTATCCTTCGTTCACAAAAACCCTGGGCAAGGATATTCTAATGTATTTTTTCTACGAGACGCTTTGCCGCATGTAGACACGCCACCCGCAGAACAGAGACCACAGAAGAGGGAAGGACCACCCCCTCGCGACCGAGCCGTCTCTTCATTAGGCGAACGGTCGGCCAATCACCACAGACCGCCCTGAGAAGGGCATAAAAGAGGGAGCACGAGCCCCCAAAGAGCAGTTCGTCTCCGAGTAGGGACCTGTTTGCTACTCTCTCTGAGCAGTACCCCTGCTATCACTGAAAGGTTCAGCTGAGGTAGATTTCTCTACCCTCACCATTTACCGCTACTACAAGCTACAGCTCCAGGCCCGGAAGACCTGTAACCACCGGATCTCTTCCAGAAGGTCAAGATCCAACATTTCTGTTCCTTGTGCAATTATTATTCTAGTATAGGAATGTGTGCGCGAAAATGTTGGTAACATGTGAAACAAGAAAGTTGTGTATGTGAAAACTTTATCTATGGCTGTGGTTAATGAAATGGCAACAACTTGTAAAAGGTCTGAAAGTATAAATATAGTGAAGCAAAGTTAATCTGTGAAATTTCTCAATTATTGTCATTGTTGTTTATAGAACTACATTAATATCAACACTTACTTAAAACTGATTATATAAATTTCATTCTACATAACAATACGGATAGTAATTTGGTTCGATTAAATATTAAAGTATACAATATAGACTACAAATTTACAAAATATAACACTACGTTTCTGGCCATTTTAACATATCAAGTTAAACTGGACAGAACCTACAAATATGATACGTAAAAATTTAGCATCAGAATGTTCTGTTCTTAGAAATTTAAGGACTGTTTCAATTGAAAAGGACACGAAAATGATCTCTAAGGGCCATATCTATAAACGTCTTTCGAATGACAAACAACTGTTGGTTGTCATTCGAAAACAGTTTATAGATACGACCCTGATTCTTTGTTTGAGACTTTCTTAAGGGGAGTCCGACTGTCCTATCTTGCCTATGTTAAAACTGGTATGTACGTGTCCCATTATCTCAGAAACTATTCACAGTGGAACTGCTAGATTTCAACAGTATTATATTACACATGTGTTTATTGTACTGTACTAGAATCAACTAACATAGGTTCTTTTGGAGAAATTAATGAAATTTAAAAATTAATGATTTTATTCCAAAAAATTATGTAAATTTTAATTAAACAAGTAATTTTTTTAAACAAATAGTTCTTTACATAACTACATAATTCTAGTACAGCAGTTTTATGATTACCTGAAGCTTTGCAATCAGTTTTAACTCTGTAGCTCGTATAGTTTTTGAGATAATTGGCTAAATGTAATAAAAAATTGAGTTTTCTAGAAATTGAGGTTAAAGATAAGATAAATATACATCATCCAAATATCACGTATAGACTTTTGTATTACATCATTCATAATATTTAATTACATGCATCCTTGAAAGGTAAAATGTAAAATATATTTTTGATGGTACATTTCCTTTTTCTTTATTTTCTTTCGAAAGTCTCTTCATCTTTGAGCACTCTTGCCTCTTTGGTTGACATTTGTGCAGCATGTTGCAATTACTGAATACGTACCTTGTCCAAATATTTGAATGTCTTTGCAGTGTTGTGTCCGGACTAATGCCAAACCCCTCCAGCACTTTGAGTCTTCCAAAATGACTATCAATGATATCACCGCATCATTCAAACCCCACCATAAAGTTTTTATACCTACAAATACATTTTTCGGCAACCTTGGCTAAATCAAATCGTTCAATGAGTAATTATAAGATTTTGTTTTTTATACATAAAGGCACTTTCACAACAAATTAAGATGGTAAAGGTCTACGCACATGGGCTTCATGACTTCCATTACTGCTTCCGGTATAGAATTTTCATGCCTATAAAAATTACCAGATTGTTCAGCCTTTTGGTACTTGCACCATGTGTCAGCACAAAGCAGACGTAAATTATGCCTCGTCTATAGAAAGTTTGTGAAAATAGGTAGCCCACATTACTTTTTCATATTTTCCAAATTATTTGTGTCACTTATAATTACTGTGCAGTAAAATCTCTGAACCTGATCAATAGATTAGTTTTGTCACCGAACCTGGCGTATATGGTTTTGTTATCGGAAAAGTTTTTCCGCTCAATTAACTGCTTCAACTTCCTGGTGCCCATTCTCTGGACATGACCTACCCATTCAATTTATTTGTTTTTTTCTTCTTACATGGATTTTCTTCAACCACTCTCTTATGTGCCCATGAATCATCATCACCAAGGAATTCTGTATGGCTAACATTCTTATCTTTCTCAGATCTGTTCCAAATTTCTACAGCAGCTGCAGCCTCCATACCTCTACAAGTGTCTGTGTAGTTCTTATCGCAGTTGTGAACTTCTGTTGCCAAGTTGCACCTGAAACAATGTTTTGTCAATACTTCAATGTTCAACACCTTCCTGAGGCTTCTGCCAAGCAGGCTACCATCAAATGCTACTGCAATATTAATGCCCACATTATTTGGCTGAACTTCTTCTTCAGCAGTTCCGATAACCTCAGTATCATTCCAGAAGGGGATTGCGCTAAGTTCAAGATTCCACACAGTAGTTTTGTTGCTGCAAGACCGTTTCTATTTGTAACCTGGTCAATTTCTAGCATAAAGTTCTTCCTTCAGTGTTACACGTCCTCCACAAAGGTTGCAGTACAATTAATCACTAAAAGCCTTCTACAAAACACGAAAATACACTAACAAATAACCTATACCACCAGTTTTCATGTTCAGCAAAAGAAAATGCATTATCACTATTGCTCAACTTTGTCTTCGAAGCACTGTCTGGCGTGCTTGGTTTGTTACTAGAAGAAGTCATAGTTACATTTTCATCATTCGTGTGAACAATCACATTGTTGCAGACTTCAGCTGTTTTTTATACCTGTTCCTAGGAACTTCATTTCATGAAAAGACTTGTCTTTCTCATCATTGCAATGAAGAAATCAACAAAAAAAAGCATAAAATATATATTTCCTCTGAGCCTTCCAAAACATGGTATTCAAAGAAATTTCTCTACGTAAATTAAAGTAATCAATCATAATTATGACAACAACCGCAACTATAAATAATAAAATAGAACATTTGAATATGAGTTTTACAGTACATTAACAAATATACGGTTTTGTTCAGAAATGTCCAAATATTATTTTCGGATAAATTAATTTTTTTTTTTTTTTTTTTTTTTTTTTTTGAAAATGCAGTTGTACCTTAAAAAAAATTTTTAAAAAAAATATTTGCAGAGGGAGTTTTACTATAAACAATACATCATTTTGTTCGTAAAAGACTAAACAATATATCAATATCAAAAATAAAAACAGTCAAAAAATTAAATTCGTTGCTGTCAGACTCCCCAAGATATGACATCATATTCTAGGGGAAATCTACTCACGCAAAAGTTGTTTTATCCTTCAAAAAAAATGTTTTGAGAATTTAATGTAAAGTTAATTATTGGTATACTGTGTGCACTGTCAAATGTGGTCAGCAGGATGAAATACATAAATAAATAAATAAATAAATAAAAAACCTTAACTAGAGCAAATCCTAAAAAAATCTATCACCCAGTTTGTTTGGAAGGTTATATACTGTCTATAGTAATTTTTTTTCTCCGAGACTTAAAAATTACTGGGTTTTCACAGAAATTACGTTAAGTATATAATCAGCTTCAACTTAATGGTTTTGCCTTGAAAGAACAATATAATCATACTGAAACTAACTGGAACAATACTGACACACAAATTTATTGTATCTGCTCTCATTTAAGTTTGTGGAAATGAAGGATCGTACCTTACATTGACATCACTGCCAAATGCTTGTACTCTTGTTTCATAAGACTCCCACTTTAAATATAATTTTTGCAAAAGTTATAAATGACAAAAACATCATTATTTTCCAGTTTCTGCAAGACATCTAGTTTTCCATCATCAATTTCATAATCAACATTACCACAACTACATTTTTGTCTTCAAACAGATGGTACTCTTATGGACGAAATCTCATTTTTATCGGTAGTAGCTATAATGATTAATAGGTAGCCTATGTAATAATAACTATTTGTACCATATCGTTTCACAACCAATTAAAAATAATAAATTTCAACTGACCAAAATCGTTGATTAAAATATTAGCAAATTTAGACAAACAATTCTGAACAATTTTTTTTAAATATATTAACATGTAATAGCCAATGTTTATATTCCAGTAGCTTCTCTAAACTTCTTGCAATGTTGGCAGTGAACAACAAACTAGAAGGTGAACCAACATCATTGATACTATCTATTTTAATATTAATGGATGTGAACTTTCAGACAACTTAGAACAGTTTCGACAGACGTTACAATGACCAATGTCTCATAATAAATGGAGAAAGGAAGATCAGGTGCGGTGGAACTTGAAGGAAAGGAGAAGTGTGGAAAGGTTGGTCAGGATGTACAGGATGGTGAATGGAGAGGGAGGCAGGGGTAAGAATATAGAGGAAGAAGGAATAATAATGAAAAGATCCAGGAGATGAACAGAACAAAACAGGATAGGCATTTAATGCTTAGGAGGTCTGTGAGGGAAGTTACAATTGTTTTTTTTTTGCACGTGGTTTAGTACTGTGTTTGAGAAAATAATACAAATTATAGTGTAAGGGTTGTAAAACATCCACAGCAATGTACAATTGACAGACAAAGTTTCATAAGTAACAACATAACATTTTAAAGCACTTTTTAAAAAGCAATTGTAAAAAAATTATGTACAGCTCAAAACATATTAAAATCAGTGTGCCCCAACACATTTTTAATGAAGATGAGCAAAACACCACTGACAAGTTTGAGACAAGGGGGATGGCTAGTTCATTTAAATTTTATGTTTATTTTACCATAAATTAATTACTTATAAACATCTAGAAAATTATTGCTAATACAGTATGCAATGAAAAGCAGTGAGAGGTCTTAACTGTAGTTAATTACTGCATTGCTTGTATGAGGGGTAGCAACAATTATTTCAATTGCAATATGGACAACCACCCAGTGGCCAGTTATAACCTCTTCCTCAATCACCTACAAATCCTTTCCTAAACTTACCAACCCCCTTCACTATCCTCAACTCCTCCAAAATTAATTCCCCTCCCTCGCCGACAGGGGGCGGAAGGAACGGTGACTGACCACCAAACAACCAGTTGTGGGTTTGTTAGTGTATGTTTTATATTGTTGAAATTATACGGAAGAAACACAAATCTATACAAATATATATTTGTATTTAATTCAACAATGTACATATATAGACTCACATATGTCTATATAATTCACATAATATTTCACATTTCATGTGAACACAGTTTTAAGTCCGTATTATTTTTTTTCGCGTGATTAAGCATTTTATGTGGTAATTATAAATTAGATGCATGCTGCAGGGCATAGTTTTGTGGTTCCCAACCTCCACCCTGCCTTAAGCCAGTTCCCTTCTCCTTCTCTCACAGTTTGGTCATCTCTCCATGCTATCCTACGTATGTTCCGTGCACTCCGCACTAGGCAGCACACTTAATATTTTCCCGTCTGTCCATCCTCCACTAGTCCTTTCACGTCCTTGTCCGAGGCAGATAGGGTGGCATTGTTGGTTAACGGTGCGCCGCCTGGATACACGCTACCTGCAGCACACGCAGCTGAGCTTAGAAGGGAGGGTTACTACCCCCATAAGTAACCCCTGCCGCCAGCCACATCGAGCGCGCATCGAACCAGCAAACTCCTGCCTCCATGATGGCCGGCCAATCAAGAGCTGACTCATCATTTCCATGCCCATCAGCACGTGTATAAAATACGCTACATTTGCCGAGATGGTCGTTTCCTCTCAGTATTCCTGAGTCGTCTAGCGCCTCGCTGCGCCGGCCGATACCTTGCGCCCAAAACCCTGGCAGATTTCTCTGCTAAGCTTATTCTGCTAGTTGTTCTCACAACTTTCTCTCATCGGGAAGAAGAGGGTTCCAGCATCCGCAGCCCTTCGACGTAACACATCCGCGAGAAGTCACCTGTCACATGAGAGAAAGATAGAAAGAACCTACGCACAATCCAGCAAGACGTCAAGCCGAGCCTACATAAATAGCATTGATCTCCCCATGGGCATTAGTGCTTTTCTATTGCTGCTTTCCGCCGCCTCACGGCAAAACGACTTGGCACAGGGCGGTTTTATTGTTCTTTCTGAGCAATAAAACACAGTTAAAACAGACCTTCGTCTTTTGTCTGCTTTAGCTCTTGACTCCCTGCTCTTTTCTTTTACCCACACCCAATTCAATTCTCTTCGAGTATACTGCAGTTTGTAAAGTAAGTACACCCGGAGACCAGAAGCTAACTCTTGTACTGGGAGACTGTCGCCCCGTCTACCTACCCGGTCCACGGCTTCTCGTCAGCGGTGGGACAGCACTACATTGGGCAAGTCTCTCAGAAAGGAGATTCGCCCCACAGACATCCGACACCAGTGCCTAGCCATAAACCAGAAATCGTGGTTTGCGTTGGGGAGTTCGAGTTCTGTGCGGGAAAGAGCGGCTGGGATAGCTGCCGTGCTTTGCTTTGGAGTCAATAGTTCCTCAACGTGAGACACGTCATCTGGACTCACGTGTCATATCCTTTTCCTGATCCTGTTGGCCTTTTGGATCCCTGTAGTTTGCTGACGTAGTTCTCTGGACACCCGCAGGCAGAGCGTGGTTCGTGTTTTCTCCCTGTCGTCAACGACGCGTCAGTGGAAAGATGTTTCGTCAAAAAAGCAAGCACGGTTCTGTTTGTTGCCCGTCAAAGTGTTTCAGATGAACGACGCGACCGTCAATACAATGACGCGGTATTTTAGCGTGTCGTGAGCCGACTACGTGCGTATTTAAAATAAATATTGATAGAAACAATGCCATATTCACAGTTTCAAGTGACAAAATATATTTTTAACTAATATAAAGCCTGCACACATTATAAACAATACGTGCAAAGACAAATTTATAGCTCAATTACAGTACACGTACCATAACCTATAACATGACTATACAGCCATAACACTACATCTTGCCCATACTGATCGCTAATACCTAAATAAGTAATACAGTTTGTATTGGATATTTTTGAAGACAAAAACAAATTGTTTTAACTGATGTTCATATAGGTAAATATTGGCGCTGTATTAGTGTACGCATGTGTTTCCTCTATAATTCAAACATGTTAGTATTATCAAACCAAATGAAAGTGACATGCGGTAGAAAAAAAATTCCGGTATTTTAATATTCATGGCTTGAATCTCTAGTGCAAAACTCATAAGACAAAATCATTCTCTGCTGAAAATATCCTGAGAAACCAGTGTTTATACGCAACGTAGTAACTTTTAAAAACATTGCTACAGTTTGTATTGGCAATTAACCTACAACGTTGTACCTTACAGATATCGCAGGAGACTATTAAATTTTTTGTAATTTTGAGCAGTACGTTATTCATGTTCATGCATTGTCTTTTTCCTAGATTGGGAAACCAATTTTAAATTTATATCGTGTATAGGGTAAAGGAGACCACAAAATATATACTTTCCTCAAATGTAAGGAAAATTTTTTTATTGACTGGAGAATAGTAATTATCGTTTTCTGTTATTTATTATAAATGCTCTGATAGAAAATAAATTTGTCACTGTAAATCATATGTTTACTTCAAAATTATAAGCTACCTATTGAAATGTTAAAAATTATGTTGAACTTTATTTACCATGTTATATTTTACATTGCTCATGTAAACATCCAAATGAAGATATAAAAAAGCTATGGTCAATAACTGATATTTCTATTTCGACAGCAACACCACTACTATAGTGACGTCTACACTGACTCATGAAATTAATATTTAAGCAAACCCCACACGACTGCCACAGAATATTAACACTTGACCACAGATTTTTCAAGTTCTGTTCACACGTGTAATAAATTAAAGTGTCACTTGTGAATAAAAATACACGTTAATTGTCTCACTTGTAAATAAAAGTACAGGTTAAGTGCAAATAACATCATTCTCATTACAGCTGTATAATATTTTTGTTCATAGAGGTTTTCTATTGGCTGAAACTTGAAAGCAGAGACTCCAACACACAAAAATAACACATCGCTACTGCAAATTTCGTACCAACCTCTGCATATATTCCTCTTTGGAACCGTCGTTCATTTGACACAATAATTCTGACGGAAGCGTTATGACACGATGATCCATGCTCACATTTTTGCGCAGCCGTCATGACACTAGCGCCGTTCTAGCGACACGTCGGAGTTACGACGGTTTCGAATAAAAGAACCATGCTCGACCTGTCGCTCTCCTTTCAGATAACGTCTCTTAACTATTCTCCAAGGTAAAATTATTCCAAGATACAGGGCAGGAAAAAGGCAGGCCGCTCGTGCCAAGCTAACGGAGTTGGTCACGGAAGTTCTGGCCACACAGGAATCTACACGGCACAGAAGGACGTCGCTGCAGCCGAAAGTCGAGGAGAGACTGTGGAGGGTGTTGTCCTGCTTATCAGGTCTCTGGAGGTGCCACCGCTCCTAGCCTCAAACCTCTTCATGTCACCCCTCCCAAGTCAGTCCCATCACCCCCATGCCCTACTGCAATATCACACGTCAAAATCCTCACCTTTTCTCCTGGAAATCCTTCTCGCCAGAGAGTTCCTGCTACTGCCGTTCCTGTTCAACCTTGTCCGACGAGGACTAAAACTAGGCCTAAGCTGCGACCTCCTGCACTGAGACCTCCAATGTGTGGCTTCACTCCTGCAGCTCGTCTGGGTCAGCAGCAAATATAGGAGAAGGGAAAAAAGCTACCCTTTCTCCTCCTGATACCCGGATTAGTCCGTGTCCTTGTCTCCAGCTAACCAAAGAAATTGACTGCTCGTTGGGAGAAAAGCTGACAGATTGTGGGGTGGGCAGTGCCCACTTAAGCTCATGTCTTCTGGGAAGAAGAAGGCCCTCCAGAGCTACACCTTCGAGGAAAGCTCGTTGACGTCCTCTCCGATGCCACCGAGTCATATTTCCCCCACGCCCAACGAGCGGCGTCATTATCTTTATGACCCACACTACGTGGGGCATCATTTCTTTTTGTGGCTCCACAACGCAGGGCGAAGTACCGCAAGAGGTAGTACTGAACGATGTCTTCAGATAACCTGAGGTCATCCACCATTGCTGCACAGTACTGGAAAAAATCCTCTATAGACTACGTCCGTACCAGGAACTGGAAAGAACCCCCAAGATTTACTTCACTTCGGAGAGTGAGAAAACACTCCGTGGTGCCCATGAAACCATCAAAATGGTCATAATAACCACTTGTGAAACATCAGAGCTCCCCAGCACTGGGCAACAAAGCATTGAGTGTGCTCACTGCGGTGGATTATACCACTACACATGCATCGGATGGGATAAAGCCGACGGAGATCTAGGAGGCCTCAAATAGCGTTGCCAACAACGTCGAGAAAGACAAGTGAGATGTGATCTACAGGGATGTCCAGGTAAAGGACGCATTCGTATTGCCTGCAACGAATGCCCTCGCATCTTTCACAACCTGTGTCTCAGATGGTCTAACATACCACGAGACCTTGACGGACTCTACTTCCGCTGTCCAATATGAAAACCAACCGACGAATAGAACGCCCAGCTGACCTTGTAAGCCAGGGACCTAGCAACAAAGAAACAACAAACCTGGTGGAATACGCTGGTAAGTCTCACGAAGACCCCCGCCAATTCATCGAAACATGTGAAGCTGAATTCCGCAGAACCAGAACGCCGCCTACAGCTTGGGTCACTAAAGCCCAATAACAGCTGAGGTGCGAAGCCTTGAGTTGGTGGAAGAAATATGGGGAGTTCATAACCACATGGGAGCAGTTCACGACAAGACTGCAAGCCCACTTTTCTAGGAGAAACGCATTAGGTCGTCTCACAGAAGAACTGTACACGCAGTACCAAAAACCAGGGGAAGAATCAGAAATCTTCATACGTCACAAAATCCTACTGCTACAGCGCCTACAGCCTGAAATGGATGAACACAGCATCGTGCAGATGATCATTCTTCGGCTGCAACCCGAGATCAAACACCACTTACGTCACCCAGCACCCACAACAATAGACGAGTTGGTTCAATTAGCCAAAATACGGGAACAAGATCTAGCAGAACCAAGACGATGGAAAGTTACTTTCTCACAGGCCAAGGAGAAAAGAACGGGCCACAAGCCAACCCCACCCTCACCTCCTTCTGCAAAAGCTAAAGCCACCTAAGTTTTGGCATTGCCCAGGTCATCACTTCCATAAAAATTGCCTTGTTCTTGCGGCAAAGAAGGACATGACTGCGCCACCGCAGAAGACCTTCCAGAAAACTTCAACTACTCCAACGGGAGGATAAGTAAGCCCCTCCTCCGGCTACACTGAAGGGGTGACTACAGCAGAGACAATACAACCTCCACCTCGCACAGTGGTAAACATAGTGTGCCAGGACAGTTTGGCATTGTTGGACACTGCAGCTACCGCCAACTTCATACAATAATTCTATACTAATGCACCAGTCAAACCTAACCAAAAATCAGTCCATATGGCACAAGAAGGGACAGAACTCCGGACCAGTGGAACTGTCACCTTAACCGTGAGCATCGGAGACCAAGATATGAACACTGACTTCATAGTAGCCTGTAGTCTACGAGAGGAAGTTATCTTGGGACACCCCTGGCTCCAGCACCAGTCTGCCATAATCAACTGTGATCAAGGATGAGTCTACTAGGGGACCAATCGCAGACAGTCAGTCGTCTGGTGACACCCTAGAACCATCCCGAGTCAGCTAATCAGCAGTAAAGTCGTCAACCACCAACTATATGATCCACAAGCTCAAGAATTGGCTGATCTCCTGAACCAGAAGAACCAGTTATTCCAATACCCAGGTTCCTTAGGACAAATGTCCACCATGGTGCACGAAATCACGCTCACCTCACAGCAAGTGATTTACAGTCCACCTGGTACACAGACTCCTGCCAAACGGAAGGTGATAGAAAACCAGACCACAGTAATGAAGCAACTGAGTATCATCCAGCCTTCTAAATCTGCATACAACTCAAAAATAGTGATTGTCCCCAAGAAAGATGGAACCCTGAGGTTCTGCATCAACTGATGGAACCCTGAGGTTCTGCATGAACTGATGGAACCCTGAGGTTCTGCATCAACTACTATGATCTGAACCAAATCGCACAGACCGCAGTACCACCAGACCTCAACTTGGGACATACACTCAGGGCTTTAAGCCAAGCCCGCATCTTCAGTAAACTGGATCTCCGAAGTGGATACTGGCAGATTCCAGTGAAGCCTGACTACAGAAAGTACACAGCTTTCACTGCACCCGATGGAGAGAAATGGGAATTCACATACATGCCATTTGGCTTCAAAAATGCTCCGGCTACTTTCCCGCGAATGGTGTCCGCCGTTGTCCTAACAGGGTACATCGGCAAATTCAGTCATGCCTACCTGAACGATATCATATTCTTAAACACATGGGAATGTACCCGATGCTACCAATCTCCTTGAGCCACTGAACGACCTCCTGCAAGGGAATACAAATTGGAAGTGGACTGCGGAAGCTGACCGAGCCTTCCCAGCTGTGAAAGCTGCCTTCCAGTCACCACCAGCACTGCATCGCCCAACACCTGGAGAGCCGCTAATCTTACAAACGGATGCTAGCAATAAAGGCCTCAGAGCAGTACTACACCAACAGGGCGAGAACGGAACCAAGAAAGTGGTCGCCTACGCAAGTACCCTACTGACTGGTCCAGAAATATGCTACCACAGCAATGAGCAAGAATGCCTGACCGTCATATGGGGAATAAAGAAATTGAACTACTACTAGTAAGATGCCCCAATCATCCTTCACAAAGACAACAGGGCCTTCACATGGCTGCACAAAGCTAGCGCCACCAAGTCAAAGCTAGGAAGATGGGTGCTTCTATTGCAGGAATTCAACTTTACTGTAGAACACTGCTCAGGTAGCACCAACGACCTGCCTCATGCCTTTTCCAGGGCATCGAACTACCAACCTAATGACCCGCCCCGAGAAGACTGGGACCGGGCAATACCACCACATCTGCTGCCCAACCCTGCGCTTCAAGACGAGGTCATGATACAAACTCTGATGGCTGCAGGTGACAGAGAAAACTTCGCCAAAGCACAACAGCAAGATCCAGACATTTCTCAGCTGTTGCAAGCCGCACCGTAGCACTACAAAGAGGAAGGAGGATGAGTATGGGCCAGGGATGACACCCATACGTCAACCTGGAAACTCTGGGTGCCAACTCTAATAAGGGCAGATTTGTGTCACCATTACCACAACCATCCACATGCTGGCCACCCTGGAGCAACTGAGACCTTAAGGGCTATCTGAGAGAGGTTCACACGGAGAGGAATTAGGCGAGATGTGCAAGACTACATCTCCCAGTGCCTCAAATGTGATACGACCAAGTCTCATGGCTCCACAAAAACAGTACCGAAGCCTCGTAGGACCCAAGCGCCATGGAGCACCATAGCCATCGATCTAATGGGACCATACTAAATATCCCATAGACGAAAATGCAATCTACTCGTCATCACTGACCTATTCTCCAGATGGGTCGAGGCCTACCCGCTGCCAAACGTGAGGCCAAAACCATTATTCGAACGATGGATGAAGAGTTCTTCCCCAGATGGGGTTTTCCAAAAGCCGTACTCACAGACAACGGAGCCAAGTTCTGAGGAGGGCAACGGAATACAGCCATTAAGCGATGGGGAACTGAAGCCTGGACAACACCCGGGTACCACCCCCAAAGAAACCCGACTGAAAGGAGAAATCAAGAGATCAAGAAGGGCTTGAGACTACGTATGGACTAGGACCACCAAAATTGGGACCAATACATCCCTGAGATACTCTTTAACCTTTGACGTCGCATAACGAAGCTATAGGAGCCTCACCAAGCGAGCTCTTATTTGGCCACAGCATCCGACTGCCTAAGGACTGGGAATAAGAAGAAGATCCCACTGACATTCCAACGGCCGAGAACCTACGCAGAAATGCAGTCTGCAGGAGAGAAAAGGCTGCTAACTCTCAGCAACAGTACCTCCAGTGAAAATCACCACAAAACACAGGGAAGCCTGCCCTAAGAATACGTAACAATGGGTACGTGTACACCAAATGCCATGCACTCAACAATAAGGTGGCACACTTCCATGCAGGATTCTATCCAAAATGGGAAGGTCATAACAAGTTAGTGGGAACACGTGGAAATATCTACTGGCTACAAGATAACCAAAACAAGTGCGGCCGACACAAAGCCCGTATCTCCGCCACCCAGTTCTTCGAGAAACAAGGCAGTAGAACCTTCCGCTCCATTCCACGAAACAGAAGGAGTAGCAGTCGAGCCTCCTACACTTCGTGTATTGACAGAGAATCGAGCCTGCAACCTAAAGGCTCCTAGCGAGCCAGACAGTACAGGACAGGCCCCCTTCCACACCACGAAGCGTAGAGCCACGGAAACTTCAGACAGTAGCTTCTTCCCTCACTGAGACACCACCAGTCTGCCAATGGCTGGTCACCACTGCAACCTCAGAGAAGGCCACGCCCACCTCAATGAGTCCGTCAGTCTACAAGGAGAACACACTAGTCACAGTCCACTCCCCTCCCCCCGACCACCTCTAAGTACCTCCTGCCGCAGCGCACAATACAGCCGTGGAGGGGTTGTATGGGAGATTCGTCTTCACAGCAGGGCTGCTACAGCGAGACCTCGAGATGCTGTGTGTAGAGGTTTTCCTGCCAACCTCTACACCCGCTCAGAGAAACTCCCTCCTGTAGTTACCCCTCCTTAAGTGTTACGCCAAGTCAAACTCGAGATATGAAGTGGGTAGGTTAGCCTTGAGTTACGATTGAATAGTGTTAAGGTTAGAATAGCAAGAGTACAAAGTCCCCAAAAGTGTTGAAAGCAGAGCACTCCCTTAACCACATGCTTACATACCTCAACAATACAGTGCTACGTTATGCAAGAAATAAGGTCAGTATATAGTACAGAGCAATTGAGTATGATTGTATCAGGGTTATATGTGTTATTCAAATCTCTAAGCCCCAATACGCTCAAATGAGTTGGGGAGCATCCCCGTGGGTTTGAAACCAACACCTCCCCTAAGAAGGCTCTGTACGCTCCCCAGCAAGCTGAAACCTTCATGGCCTTTGAAACAGAATACCTCTTGATTTGTATTCTTGAAGTTAGCAGACTCCTCAGTAAATTCAGTATCTTTTATTGTATTAAGAAATATTTTGCTTACTCAAGTGTGAACTTACATTTTTGGTATTGTGCCATATTACCTTCCAACAAATTGAGTTACATGCTAAAAGCAAATGAATACATAAATGACTTTTGGACTGAACAAGAGATGAAACAAACAAATGAAACGCAAAGCATTGTTGTGTTATGTATGAAGCTAAGCCAGTAAATAACTGTATGAACCACTGTATATTAAAAAAGTTATGCTTGTTTACCAAAGAGCTAATCATGTTGTGTTGTTCGAGTTACCATTCTTGTAAGTGTACTACCCGAAGTTTTGTGCCAAGCCAAGATGAGTTAATTAACGACATTTATTAGGTACAAAAGCACTAGATCCCGCAAAAAAATTTTACGAATACTCCCTCCCCAAGTATAGCTAGTTGTTCAATACGTCACTCAGGTGCATCGCACATGCACTAGGCTGAGGACTTCTCCAAAACACTGGCTGGGCAAGAGTAAGATCTCCAAAAACCTCTAAGAAGCAGAAGGAAGGATGCAAGTAGACGTACACTGAAGGCAACCGTCAGCCGACAAAAGTGTGTACACTCGGCATCATAGGAAACAACAACGCAGTATATATTAAAACAATATTGCATGAAAATTTTGTACATGTTATCAACACAGGGAAACAAAAATTACATAAAAACTTGTTTAAAATATTGACATCATGTGCAATTACAGTATATTTCAAAATTTAATTGTAATTGTCAAGTCATGAACGATTGTATTCAAATATTCTGGTATAACGAAAATTTGGTACTATACGCAGAAAAACAGTTGTCAACAAAATGAGTGATTAAACTTACTGTAAAGTCCTCCTGGATTATTTTGTACTTCGTTTTTGAAAAATGACACACTATAAATCACCAAACTATCTGTCAAAAATTCACGATACATATTGTTTTTTTTTTTATATAAGATTTTTATTCTTGCCTTATAAACATCACCACAGCTTGTTTAATAATGAAGACATATATCCACGTTTCGAAAACCATGCAAGACATTTTCACTGTTCACGTCCAGCATCATATAACCTGATTGCAAGTGATGTAAAAATAAACCAACGCGAGGACGGGACCAAATAGATCAAGGAACTTTGGTTCGGAAACGCGGCCGTGGTTCGGACGAACTGGAACGGAAAATGGACGTACAAAAAAAAAAACATTCGCAGTAACCACAACATTGACGCGTTAACGTCCAAAAATACTTTGAAAAATAAAACATTATATCTGATTGTGATATTTCTGACTTATTTTTACTGTGGTAATTATTACTGAACTAAACTTTTGGTATTTTCCGAGTATCGTACATCCCTAAATACTGGCAAGTGTACAAAGAAACTCGTACGTTTAAAAGTGCGTCAGTCGTTAAATAACTTGTGAACCAACTGTACGGATGTGTCGTCCGCTAACCATAATTATAGTAATATAGCATCATAGATTGTGTTTGCAACGTCTGTATATTTTAGATATTTGTTAATAAAACTCTCTCATTAAGTGATGGAGTGGTAAATTTATATGTAAATGACAGATAACAAAGACCTATTTCTTATGCAAGATCACAGTGCACGGCGGTCGGCAGCCAATGAACATGTTTGTTTATAATTTGCTTTGTTTATCATAAAACTAAACTAAGAGTGAACGGAGGATAGTGCTTTTCAATTGCTGCTTTCCGCCGCCTCCCGGCATGTTTTATTGTTCTTTCTGAGCAATAAAAGACAATTAAAACAGACTTTCCCTTTTGTCTGCTTTAGCTCTTCGCTACCTGCTCCTTTCTTTTACTGCAGTTCGGGTCTGTAATGTAAGTAAACTTGGAGACCGGAAGCTAACTCTTGTTGTGGGAGACTTTCGCCCCGCCCCGTCTATCTACCCCGTCCGTGGCTTCTCGTCAGCGGTGGGACAGCACTACATTGGGCAAGTCTCTCAGAAAGGAGGTTCACCACACCGGCATCTGCCACCCGCGCCTAACCAGAAACCAGAAATCGTGGTTTGCGTTGCGGATCCCAAGTTCCGCGCGGGAAACAGCGGCTGGGATAGATGCCGTGCTTTGTATTGGACTCAATAGTTCCTCAAGGTGAGACACGTCTTCTGAACTCATGTGTCATATATCCTTTTGCTTATCCTGTTGACCTTTTGGAGCCCTGTAGTTTGCTGACGCAGTTACTCTGGACACCTACTCTCCTTTCATGTAATGTCTCTTAACCAAGGTAAAACTATTCCAAGGTATAGGGCAGGCAAAAGGCAGGCCGATCGTGCCAAGCTAGCGGAGTTGGTCAAGGAAGTTCTGGCCACACCAAAACCCTACACAGGGATCTACACGGCACAGAAGGATGTCGCTGCAGCTGAACGTCAAGGAGAAACTGTGGAGGGTGTTGTCCTGCTTATCAGGTGTCTGGAGGTGCCACCGCTCCTCGCCTCGAACCCCTTCCTGTCACCCCTCCCAAATCAGTCCCGTCACCCTCACGCCCCACTGCAGCATCACATGTCAAAACCCTCATCTTTTCTCTCAGGAATCCTTCTTGCCAGAGAATTCCTGCTACCGCCGTTCCTGTTCAACCTTGTCAGACGAGATCCAAAACTAGATCTACGCTGCGACCTCCTGCACCGAGACCTCCAGTGTGTGGCTTCACTCCTGCAGCTTGTCCGGGCCAGCAGCAAAAATAGGAGAAGGGAAAACAGTTCCCTTTCCCCCCTCCCGATACTCAGGTTAGTCCAAGTCCTAATTTCCAGCTAACCCAAGGAGTTGACTACTCTTTGGGGGAAAAGCTGAGTCTGATTGTGGGGGGGCAGTGCCCACCTAAGCCCATGTTCTGTGGGGAGAAGAAGGCCATCCAGAACTCCACCTTTGGAGAAAGCTCGTCGACGTCCTCTCCAACGCCACCAGGTGTCATATTTTCCCCGATGCCCAACGAGTAGCATGATTATCTTCCTGACCCCCCTACGTGGGGCGCCAGTTCTTTATATTGTGAAAGCAGTTTGAAGTTGTTCAATTGAAAAATTATAAAATTTATGTGGCATGAAATAGCATTAGTTTTGTTAATGTTACTAAACACTACAATATCCTCTCAAGGACAATATTTTGGCTTGCTCAGTATTAACATAACCGTATGTCAAAGTCAAAATTTGCATGTTATGGGAACATATTCCAAGGACAATTTTAAATTCATATTTGCATAAATTTCAGTGAATAGCTGTTGGCATCTAATTTTAGTAAAAATGTGTAGTTTCAGTAAGTCTGTTGGTTTTCGTTGGGCGCACAAAATAAATAGTGTGACAGTGCACATCATATCTTCTCTCTCTTTAATCTTGTGATGTTAGTAAGACTGAATCTGTTCAGAATGACTTATTTACTTGTACACAAATCTGTGCTAATTTTCACTCTACTGTGAATTTTAAAGAAACTGTGATGTGTAAGCTGAATGGGATTTTAAGTAAATAATCTTGAATAGTCCTAGCATGTCTTCATAATTCTAATAACCATTCATTTACATCTGAAATACATTTTATCGGTAGTTAAATAAGTGCAACCAAGACGACTTTGGCTTGTTAGCTGTACTCTGTTAAAGCTTAAATAATAAAGTTAGTATGTTGTTTTGTACAATGAAATATACAACCATTTGCAGAATATGGTCTTCAAAAATGCTTCCATGATCATCCATAGAAAGTATTCTGCAAATCAGCTGTTTGCTTACCAAGCAAATGAATGTTTTTGCACTGTGTGGTTAAGCGATTAATTTTTTCACGTTTATTGGCAGCAGCTAGTTGCATAACAGTTCACATGTTATGAACCTCAACACTTGCTGAAAAAAATTTTAATGTTTTTGTTTCCATTATTTGGTGCATATATTTTGAAAATACAAGTTAACATGATCAGGTAATTGCAGCCTAATCTACAACTGATATATTTGTAACTAGGCACAAATAAAAGTTGTGATATGCAAACACTTATCAAACAGGGCTGTTACCCGGTATTCAGTTATCTTTAATAATATTTACGTGCAGCTACCACAATTCGGGTGTGATTTAATCTGTCAGTTCAATTAACACATATTCTACGCCAACGGCTAACATTGTTTACATTGTCTAGAATATGCAAGTTCAGGAGATATTTTGTAACAAAATCTATGGATTTTAGTCTTTATGGGTACTGTATTTTGCATTATAATGCAGATATAATATTAGTTAGTGACTTGCCAAACTTCCACATTTTGTGCAGCATTACAAACATCCTGAGGTTGACACGGAGTTGTGTTTCTGGAGTTGGATATTGTTGCCAAGAAGAAACTTTGTATTAATGGTACCTGTGTGTGTAATGTTTGGAGACTTTGACTTCCTGCGCCATTTGAACTGTTTTTGCCACCACGAGCTTAGGACCTTTTCGGCTTCGTTCAAACTTGTTCGTTGTCTCCCCTCTTCCTGTGTCTGCCTGACTTACACCTTCCTTCTTCCTGGCTGCTCGCCTCCCGGCCACCGGGTGGACAGTCAGAGCTTCGCTGCACTGTTGGAAGGACTCCTCTCCTTCATCCCGCTTGGCGTCCCGTCGACGCTTGTAAGGTTTTGGTAAGTTTGTGTTAGTTTCCTTATTTTGGTCGCCCGGGCTGAAGGCTCGCTAGTTTGGTCGCCGCGTGTTTGCTTACGTTTTCTTTAGTTTCTGTTTTGTTTCTTTGAACATGTGTCGACGGTTCGTCAATGCGGCACGAGAGAGAGAGAGCGTGGTAAGAGCATAATTGTCATTTGTAATCGCACCTAGGTCATGTATGTATTCAGCATTTTTGTAAAGCATTTCTTGGAATATATATGCACACTGTCTTTGAAATGCTTGTCCTTTCGACTGCGTGTTGTTGGCTTCGTATCCCCATGCTCTGGCCAGACCCATTAGACCGGACAGATTAGCAGTTTGTCCGTGTACGTTGCACCGATAGTCGGTGCAATTCTGCAAGACTCTGCTCAGGTTCGAGTCCTGAACACGCATATATTTCCCTTTGATTATCCTTGCCCTTTGCATGCCGTGTTGTCTGGTAATACCGCGGATCGGCGTGGTGTGTGTGTGAGTTTATACAGACATAAAGGTTATCAGAGTTTTTTGTGTTGTCTATCATGGCAGGTGCGGGGCGAGGTGAATTCGTGTCCCGACTAGGTTACTTGGAATTATGAGAATATTTACGTGAATGTGGGGTAGAGTTCAAGGCCCATAAAGATGTAACCGCTTTGCGGATTAGGGCTCTGGCATACATTAATTCCTTGCGGGAGGTAAATTGCTTACATTTGAGAGGTTTCGTAGCGGGTTCGGAAGGACCAGTGTCGGCCACCCAGAGTGTGTTGATGACACGTTTTAATGCTATCAACGTTTTGCGGGTGGTTCAGCCTAACGACGTATTGAATTTCTTCGCCACTGTCAACCATGTTTTTGTAATCAGCTGTTTTCTGACGAGTCTCTTTTCTTAACATGTCTGCCAGCCCAAGTTGAAGGGCATGCCGCTACCATTCTGGCAGACGTTTTATGCGCCGGCGGGCTCTACGACATATTTAAGGCTCGTCTATTGTAGCATGTCGGCCCTAGTAGTGTTTGGTGAAATGAAGAAGCGATATGTCGATCCTGTCCTGACAAAACAGTTTCCTCTTATGTTCAGGGTATTAAGAGTCGTGCTCGAGCTATGATCTTAAAGCGAGCAGAGAGTAGGCTAGTTGCCTCTATTATTGATCATTTTATGCCTGAGGCGAATAGGCACAGATTTTCATGTGAGCTCTGCTCTTCTCGAGCGTGCAGAGAAGGGTAAAAGGGGCACTTATTGTGTAGCACGCGCTGACTGTTTTGTCAGCCTGGTGTGTTATATCAAGTAGCGTGCTGCCTTGGTGGTAACTGGGATGTCGCACTTCTTTGTCAGAAGCAGATTTTTATCTTGTACCGTTAGTAGCAATCCTTCCCTGGCATGCCGAATTAGTGAATCGTCCACCTTGTTGACTGGCGTAGCCAATGTCAGTATTGTGCGCTGTGCTAAGTCTGTGTTGCTCCACGTGAAAATCGGAAGGTTTCCGTGGACAAATAGGTTTTGGGTTTTTTAGGATCTCGTTGTCAACGTGATTTTGGACCTTGATTTCCTGAGTCACGTTCGTGCCATGGTTGACATCCATGCTAGTCGCTTGATTTTCAAGTTCGCTCCAGGGTATGTTTGTGATTTAATCCCAAGAGTTAGTCGCGCGTCAGCTTCTAAGGGGCTCGTGGCTGTGGTTGAGTCCGGCCGGGCAATGGCTGTCCAGTCTGTTTTGGATGAATTTAGTGATATTACGTTGCGTATAGGTAAGTGTGACGTGCTGCTGTATCGATTCGCTGTTACCAATAAAGTGCTCTTTTGGTTGCTTTATTACACTTATAGTCAACCTAAGTTGACAATTATGTATGATATAGTCGATAAGCTGCTGAGAGGAAGAGTCATTTCTCCTATTTTGGATTATGCAAGTCCGGTCTTTCTGGTCAAGAAAGGAAATGGTGGATATTGGTTGGTTACCAACATGTCTAAAATCAACAGCAAAATTCATTTGGATCCGTTTATGGCCCCTACGGTAGATTCCATACTTCAGGACTTGGAGAAAAAAATTGTATTCTGTAACTGATTTAAACTCAAGTTTTCATCAGTATGCGGCATCTGAATTGCTGTAAGTACACTGCGTTCCGCACTCAGTGGGCGCAGTATGAATTCAATTGAATTCTCATGGGGGTGTGATTCGGCACTCAGGCTCTTTCACATGTACTGGATCATGTGCTATCAAATGTAAAATTTAAATTTGCCTATAATTATATAGAAAATATCATTGTTTATAGTACTACGTTTGAGGAGTATTTGGGTCACTTGCGTGAAGTTTTGGGCAGTTTGCGTCAGGCTGGATTGATGGTAAATCCTGGCAAGGTTACTTGGGCTGCATCATCTGTCAAGTTACTAGGGTACGTTTTTTCGGAAGGGCTATTGGTTATGGGTCCTAGTCGGGTTAGCCCTATTGTTAATTTTCCGCGTCCCAGAACCCTTTACGGTGTGTCCCGATTCATTGGTATGTTGGGTTATTATGCTAGCTTCATGCCACATTTTGCTGAACTAGCAGGACCTCTTAATCAGCTTGAACATAAAGATTCTCGCTTTGTCTGGGGCGAAGATCAAGAGCGAAGCTTTAATGCTCTTAAGGCGGGACTAGCCGCTGCTCCGGCCGTGTATTTGGCTGATTTTGACCATCAATTTGTTCTTCATGATGACGCTTCTAGCTTCGCATTGGGTGCCGCACTCAGTCAGTGGCGAGACGGTAAGGGGTCACCGTTAGCAGCCAGTCGAGCTCTATCCGAGTCGGAGCGCAAATTTAGTGCGTTTGAGAAAGAGGCGATTGTGTGTGTTTGGGGCACGAGTAATTTGAAACCTTTCTTAGTTTGGTTGAGTTCGACCTTTGTACCGATATTAAGAATTGTCATGGCTCTTGGGGCATTCCAATGACTTCGGAAAACTAGGACGGAGGGCTTTCCGACATCTGAAACTTAGATTTGTGGTCAAACATGTTCTGGTGCAAGCAACGTGGCCCGGACGCACTGTCACGTATGTATTGCTCGGAGGAGTATGACTGTGTCTCAGATGAATTGTCTGTTCATTGTGTGGCTTTCATGCCCATAGCTCGTTTTATGTTCGGCTTCAACAGGTGCAAGAATCTGATCCTGAATGTCGAGACCTTGTCGAGAGCATCAATCGTGGGGATGATGTGCCGTTTCAGGTTATCGACGGGATCTTGCATTATGTGGGCTGACGTGGGAAGGCGCGTAGGGTCATGTTTCACGGGAGTATGCGGGATGAATGATAACTTATTTTCAAGCTTCTCCGTTTGGGGGCCAATTGGAACGAGTGGTGACTTTGCATAATGTGGGAGCTAGATTTTATTTGCCGGGTATGTTTAGGGATGTTAAGGCCTTCATCCGGCTCTGTGATCTGTGCTTTCAGGCTAAGGCTACTCGGAATTCTAAAGCAGGACTGCATTCGATTGACCAAGTGAGTTTTGGCTAGGAAACGTTACATTGTGATGTGTTTGGCTCTTTGGTTCAATCGTCCAAATGAAATTTGTGTATTCTAATCGTCCTGGATGTGTTTAGTAAGTCTGTCAACTTAATGGCACTCTGAGATGTGTGGAGTGCGACTATTGTGCGCGTTCCGACCAAGCGTGTTCGGACGAGCTTTGGAACGCCAGTGAATTTGGTCACCGATAATACGCCTTGCATTTGCTCTGTTGTTGTCAGACATGTGTTTAATGTACGTCATTAATCGTTATACATAGAGTCCCTACTACCTTTGCGGAAATCAGGTAGAGCGGTTTAACTGCAATTTGAAAGTGACGCTGGCAGCTCTGCACCATTCTCAGCAGCAAGTCTGAGACGTGGACCTGGATCTGGTGAACATTGGATTCAACTCAACAAGTAGCGACTAACTACCCTCCAGCCCGAGTTCTGCTGGGACGAGACTTGATCCATCCATCCCTGAATGTGTGGGGCATTCCGTCTCCGTCTATGCCAATAACCAATGCTTAGCGAGAGTTGCTGAGTAACAAAGTGATGGGCAATTTGGTAGCAGCTCGTGACCACCGCCAGGCCTGGGTGAATGCCCAGCGTATGCCAGCTGATTTCGCCACGGACCAGCTGGTATATTGTAAGCACTTTCAGTTGCTGTCCCAACCCAACTCTGTTTCCAGCAAGTTACTTTTGCCTTATGCTGGCCCTTTTCGTATTGTTCACTTATTGGGTCCTAATACCGTTTTGTAGGCAGACCCTTAATCTGGTCGTGTACTCCGTGAGGCGCACATTTCGCAACTTAAGCATGCGCCTAATGCAGTTGACGATATATATATATATATATATATATATATATATATATATTTTTTTTTTTTTTAAATTTATATTGTAAAGACGACACTTTTTCACCAAACAATATGTTAAATGATACTGCAACGCATCGTACTACAGCATAAAAAAATCACGCATCGACCGAGATTTGAACTTAAATGTAATTTCATGAAACATATATGAACTATTATTTATACCTCTCGTCCACCGGGTCTGTGCTTAACTTTCTTACATGTCATTTATTAATAGCGTGATAATGTAAATTTTTTGTAATAAGGTAAGGATTACATTATTTATACTTGCGACTCGAGGGCTCAATCTTACCCATAGGTCGGGAATATGAATAGCAGGAAAAAC
>PNEQ01093060.1:0-48445 GCA_003012365.1 Medauroidea extradentata | reverse complement strand
TTCCCCCTCCCCTCGGTACGACCTTCGCCCAGGTTCCCAACCCCACATTCCATCCCCTCCTTTTCCTTTCTTTTTGAGGCAAGGACAAAAAGCCTGACAGCTCAACTGACCCCCTCCTCTTTCACAAGCTCCGCCCAAGGGACGGTCGTCTGACATTGGGTTCTGCGCACATCGCTTTGACTGTTGTCCCTCTATAATAACTTAGCACAGCAGATAAGATTGATTTTATGCTGATCATACCTTTTCTGCAATCAGTGAACCAGGATGTGTCTTGAGTTTCATAAGAACTTGTGAATGAAGCAGGCCTTTTAGTAGTCTTAGTTTATAACTACAAGAACCTGTAACTTTTATTGTTGGACAAAATTATTACTATTTGTCTACAAATATGTTACATTCAGGTAATGCACACTTTTGAAATTATTTGATATGAACAACCAAAAACTATATTTGAATAGGCAAACATAGCAAACTTTGTGCATGCAATATCCCAGCTAATAAGCTTGCATTGATGTAGAAAACCATTAAATTTAATATGATCCCATTGTCATCCCATTCTGAAATTTTGTAGGATACCTCACAAAATACATCATAACATTTTTTTTTTTCAAAAAATCAAAACTGGTGTTTTTGAGATTTTTAAAATGAAAATTTTGAAAAAGTGTAAAATATAATTTTTTCTCTCTGGTGTGTCGTGTGATATACCAAATTAACCGCCTTCAAGAGCTTTAAAACAAGCCCAAGATTAGCCTTCTAGCTCAAGTAGTTGAAGAGCAATTGAGATTTTTGTAAACACAAATCGTCATAAAAAAAGGTGTAAATTTGAAATTTCGAAAATTAATAGGAGAAAAACTACTAAAGAAAAAAATCTAAGATTTTGAATTTTTCATGTCAGTACTGTACACTCGTTAGATAAAAAAATTCAGAAGAATCTGAAGACTGAAGGTTCAGACGTCTGGATGATTTGACATGGAATGACCCCTCTGATGATAGTGATTGTGCTGATGAACTGTGTGAAGTAGAGTCTGCAGAACAAACAAGAGTCCGTGTGCAAACTGAGGAGTACTTTGCAGTTTCCTATGACATCACTTGGTACCTTGGTCGCATACTTTCAGTGAATGGAGACATCTGTACCGTTAAGTTCCTCAAAGAAAATCTGGACGTGTTCTACTGGCCACCACATTACGATATACAGGAAGTTGATAAAGACTATATATTTTATGGTCATGTGAAGTTGATTGGCAATGAGCCATTTTCTCTAAAAAAGGGCAGATGTTATCAAAATTAAAAGTCTGTACAGTTCATTGAAAAAGGAACATAGAGCAGTTTAATACTTGCCAATAGGCTAGGCCAATTTTTGTGAGTGCAATTGTTATAGTGTAACCTCATACTATTGTTGATTTTAAGTCTAAAATATTCTACTTAGGCCTAGGTCTGCTTTATGTATTTTCCATAGCCCTAGTATTATTGTCTCAGTCGTGTAGTCTTCACAGTTCTATGAAAATGGAACATAGACCAGTTTAATACTTACCAATAGGCTAGGCCAAATTTTTGTGTGTACAATTGTTATAGTGTAACCTCATACTATTGTTGATTTTTAGGCTAAAATATTCTACTTAGGTCTGCTTTATGTATTTTTCCATAATACTATTGTCTCAGTGTGTATACATAAATATGGAGTATTATTTTTGTGTAGAAGTTTACACTCACTGCAACTTTACTGCCTATTTATGTCAACTACATTTTTCTTCATGCTGTAGAAAAATTAATTGTTGACCAAAATTCTAAAAAAAAATTGGGGTTATAATACACCTTCCTGTTGTATCTTATTGTCCCATATGAGCTTCAATCATGTTTTTGGAAAGTACAGGGTATGCTACTTATTACCCCCTAAGGGGTAATAAGATAAATTGTAGTCTCAAACTAAAGTATTCTTAAACCTGATATTTCTTTACAAATGAGGTGAGTTGTAATTTCAATGCAGTCCCTCGATTAAAGGTTTGCCAAAAAAATAATCAGGGCTCCACACTTAAAACATTTGAGAGTTTGAATTTTTTGTGTTTCTTATTACCCCGTGTGTATCTTATTACCCCTCTCTCTCCTACCTGTGTGTATTCAATTACACTAAATTTCATATAAGTATGGATAAATATAACAGCAACTTATGGGAAATACTTTGTAATATTTTATTATTTGTGTCACTACACAAGACAAACATTCCAGTACAAATCCTTAAATGGACTTTCAGGTTCATTTTAGAGCTAAAACGTCTTGTTTTGTGCAACAAATCACAAAATACTAAGAAAATATTTCCCATAAGTTGCTGTCAAATGTATCCAAATGTATATGAAACAATAGCTGACCAAGGCACCACGTCGTCGACAATCACGGTGCTGTCTCATCGGGGTTATCCTAGAACTATACATACCAGTGAATATCAAATACTGTACTAGGATACACTGTACAAATTATTTGATATTTCACCACGCCACTGTTTATGAAAATGTGTCGGGAAGTAGATTTAATGGAGATATTTCTTATGCATCAATTACAGCGTTCCTATACATTTTAAGTATAGTCAAACGTACACAAACGTCATCCACCGGACTTGTGCAAAACGATGCCAACAGTTTAGGTATTGGTCACATTCCAATTAGTGCTGAAATTACTGACGAGCGTTCTCTTAGACACCGATGTTGGTGACCAATAACTTACAAATGTGAAATAGCATCTGGATTTGAGGCTAAATAATTGCGTCACTTCCTGCTTATTCTACCGGTGTGCAGGTCATCAGACAGTCTATGTAAAAGCAGACGACATAAATATGACGGAAATATATGTTGAACCAAACCATTAAATTATAATGGTTGTGCAATACAGTGCAAGAACGAATGGGCATATTTACCGCCATAGCATACTGAAATGTTTTTAATGCAGTAGTGGCCAGCATAACTTTTTCCTTCCCATGTGTTAAGATATTTTCTTGAAGAGTGGTAAGTAAACTCAAGATACTGTAACTGCAATTTTAATGAAAACATCTTTATCATGTTTCATAAAGTTCTTGGCACGCAGATGCCATTATTCCTACTGGCAACCTTACTAGTGTGTTCAATTTGAGTTACTGAGATCGCCTATTACAGGCCAGTAATCACAGCAGCAAATTAACGCGACCATAATGTTCGGTACTGTGTATAAGTGGAAAACGTCCGTTATTGTCCAGTAAAAAAAGACACCATGTAGTTTTTAATTAAATACTGTAAAATTATTGTTACACTAGCTAGTACATTTACGTCTAATATGGCCGTATTTCATGATCGGTTTGATTTTAAGGTACGAGTGCACAGGGCAATCAATAACACTGATATCTGCAAATAATTAAAGCCAAAAATGTTAGCAAAGAAAATAAAAACAATGAGGTCTAACACACTAACTTCGCAGAGAAAAAAAATAATTACACGCGCAATGTATCTATGGAAGCGCTTCCACATTTGAATGGTATGTAATTGTTTTGAATTAACTGCCCACAAATTCCTCAAAGAAGCACTCCAATGTCTTCATGTTGACATAGGCTATTGAAGTTTAAAACACCTTTGTACAAAAAATTCCGTTCCCTATCAAAATTGAACTAACTGCGCGTGTCTTCTATCACACACATGGCAATTGCTAGTTAAATGAAATGAAATATACTGCTGAGTACCTGGATATTTTCGTTTCAACTGAATGCCACTCACACTAAACGTGCTATACGATATTTCATATCGGTTGGTCGTGTATGTGGGTTCACTATAGCTGCGAAAGCAGTGTGTGTAATATCATCTTTAACATCTAAAACGAGATGTATTGTTTATAAACGGACACGGCATCACGTGGCGACTGGGCAGCAAACCGACGTCGGCGCTATTGATTCCTGCGCCGCCGTATAGCCCCACCCACCCGGCTACGTCACAAGCTACTTATACTAGCATTATTATAGAAGTGATAGTGCCGTAATTGTTAAAAGTGAGAGATAATCACAACCTTGAATTTTTGTACTTTGCCTCATAACTTCTCTTCTGGGTAAATTTAGGCAACTTTAACCTAAATACCGAATAGAAAGCATATTAACGGAATTTTAGACATAAATCTTAAATATCGGTTACTGTTGTTACAGATCAAATTGCAGTTAGAAAATTCTTATTACTTTCCTAACTGTAATTCGATCTGTAACAACAGTAACGAAAAATAAAGATTCATGACGTCTCAAATTCCCTAAATAAGTATTATCTTCTGTAGTTAGGTTAAAGTTGCATAAACTAACCCAACAGAATAGTTATGAAACAAAATACAAAAATTCAGGATTGTGACTATCTCTCACGCTTAGCATGAAACTATTACCTATACACGCCACGTTTGACTTCAGTTGTACTGTCGCTATTTAATTTGCGTATTATCACACAAGGTGCACGATGCGAGACCTGTAAGCGTGCGGTGCGGGCTGCTAGGCCTACTCATGCTCGAGCAACACTTCTCATATCCAAGCGCAAGGCGATCAACTGGCGTCTATCTAGAGGCCTATGCTGGAAAATACAGTTGGAGCGTTCGTGCACGAGCTACTTCGAATGGTCAGATTCGCATACGAACTGGCATATTTGAAAACCGGTATGCTACACTATTTTTGAGCTAGTGAACGAAATAAGTGTAAAAGTCAGCACCGTTGGTTGAAAAGATAGCATATATTCGAATGTATATCTCGACTTTAGTATGAGTTTGTGTCACAACCAGGTCATTTAAATTGTTCATTAGCATGATTAAATAATCTTAATATTAGCATAAACAGTCTTAATGTGACTGAACTCGAAAGAACAAAAAAAGAATTGAACTAAAAAAACACGGAATCTGCGCTTCATGTGGGTAAATATATTTTTGTGCATTATTCTTTACAGTATCCGTAGTGCTGTGGTAGTAACAAGCTTCTTTGCTACAACAAAATGTTTGCGCTCGAAACGTCATGAAGGCGTTTATAATTCCGAGTCACAAAAATAACTACTATAGTGGGCAGTTATCTTGGCTTCTCAAAGCACGGGTGCGGGGACAACAGGACAGGGGAAGAAGAGGAGATAAGGCAAAACACAGTCGGCAGCCGTGTAGTAGCTGTTAGGAAAATATCGACCCTCAGTGTAAACCCGAAAATGTAAGGTGAAGGTGGCGCGGGATGGCGGGAATGAGATGTATAGCAAAGAGGGGGAAATAATAATAACAACCGTTATTTAGTGTCGTGATGAAATTACAAGTAAATGCTTGGGCCTCTAGAGAACAGCCAGCATGAGCAGCAAAGTACACGGGTGTGAGAGAAAGAGATGTGGTCAGGATTCATTACTCAGCAAAGAACGATAACATTAGCCACGAACCACTCCATGAAAAAACGAATACTGGAAACGTCAACATAAAGTATTTAATAATTGCGGAACTGAAGGATATCATCAATGACATTCAGAGTCGATGAGGGTGAATGAGGTGAGTATCGAGAAGTGCCGGAATGCAAGGGTGGGAAAAACGAGAGATCCCCGAAAAAAAAAAACCGCCGAACTGCGACATTGTCCGACACGATCATACATGCGCGCAAGCACCAGGGATAGAACTCTGATCGCCTAGGTGTAAGGCAAGCGCTCGACTGCCGCTGCTTCTGTTTTTAAGGAGGAATGCATAATTTATTGTTTGAACAACACTAACATGTTTCGCATCATTACTGAATAAAAAATTAAAACCTAACAATATATTTTCCTACATCTAGAGTGACATTAAGAAAATTCTGTTCGTAGCTGGCATAACCTAGTTGGCAAGAACATTTTTTTTTTATTTATTTATCAATTTATTTGTGCGTGCTACCAAATCCAATGCTACGCAAAAACCTTTCAGTGGGAGAACCCATTCTTTTTTTTGTATGTGTAGTGACTTACATAAAGGCTGTAATAACTTCAAGTAAAATTATGATAGCATCCCAAATGGCAAACATCAACTTGCCCACTTGTGCAAATCTGATCATGATAAGCAGCCCACAGGCAGTAAACATTCAGAATGCACCCGTAGCCACAAGTGGCATGCATGACGCATAATTAAATCACCCGCACATTAACCACAAGTGCATCACAAGCATTTTAATTATACCCAGACGCTTGTGGGTTAGCTTGCTAAGTCTGCTTGTAGACTGTGTACTGAAATATGTCAGTCTTTTTAAACTAAGTTGCACACATTAAAATTATTTTAGTATAACAAGTATATTTACTTACTTGGCCTGATTAACAACTAATTCCAGCAAAAATAGACGATCATACTAGCGAAGGTTGGCCGCTTCTGCAACAGTTGGCCAACTGAATAATGATTGTGTTTGCTACTAGGGGTATAGTTCATTCGGAATAAGTGAGCACTAAAGATTTACCTTTGTAAAATATCACTAGTCGTTACTGCATATTATTAACTATAGTTACGTTATTGTTTGTATGGTTGGTAGCGAATCACTGCATGCAGTTCCGTGTATTTTCTTATTTCAATACAGCATTATAGAAAGAACATTAAATGCAATCGACATCACTGTATACCATATACTTTAAAATATTTGTGATCTTATTGACATACCTAATGACTGTGTAGTTAGACTTGATAAGCGCCACGACAAAGTGATGCAACCTCCCGCTGAATTCAAAACTGTCGCTGAAACACAGCCGCTAACGCTCGCGCCACAGAGGTAGTTCAAAATTTCACCCACAGGTGGCAACAGACGAAATTAAATGCACGGGGACTGAATATAAAATACAAAAAAAAAAAGTAATCTTAGTTATAAATACCTGCGAGTAATATCTGGAATCTAAACAACACGCACAATTGCCGTTACGAATATCGTAAATGAAGGCATATTTTATTTGAATTTGTAACTCATAACTACCACTATAAACACACATGACACACGCAATTCAATTATTCAAGTTTCGTTCAGTTCTACTGCCACGAACAACGACGTACTTCAGAAACAATAAATAACGTATTTTCTTAACATGTGGAATCAAAAGTATGTTGTTTCTACGCTGGCAAACGTAAAACACAATTTACAGATTACCGATGGTTTCACATAATTTCAGCAATGATACTCAAAGTAATTTTCAATACTTTTGAATGTGTACATACGCACAACGGACAAACGCATGCAAACGATGCAACTTGGCGGCGAGAACCTAACTCTGATGCCACCTGAAGCGCGGAGCAAGCGATAACGACCAAGATGACTCGCGATCGACGATAGCGTAACATTACTCTCGCGCCAATTGAGTCTAATTATACTGTAGGTATGAATGTCAATACGATCATAAGTAAATATTTTGAAGTATATTAATTATAGAGAGGTCGATTTCATCAATTGTTCTTTCCCTAATGTTGTATTCAAACAGGAAAATACACGGAACTACATGCGACGAATCGCTACCAGCCATACATGCATTAAAGTAACTCGTGTTAGTGGTGGCGTATATGCAGTAACGGCTAGTGATTTTTTTCAAAGGTTAAATCTTTAATGATCACTTTGTTCAGAATGACCTATACAAGCCTGTGTAAAAAAAGTCACGTGGCAATGTCTATGTTTACATATACAGCGGGATGATATAAACTGGCGGAAAGTAGAAATCAATCAGGGCTTTTTTGAGTGCTCACTTTATTCCGAGAATCACCTATAGATGGTTTTTAATTCTTGTTTTGCATTCAGTGAATATATTTTATAACTGGCCAAAAGTTGTGCTACAAAATGCAATAGTAACAAATTTGTGAAAAACAGTAAGGTTTCAATTCTAAACGGACTTTTATTTTTGAAGTTCGTTTAACAATGTTATGTTAAAAACACTCAGTTAGCGTGACAGACAAAAAATATGACAAGCAGTAAGGCACCTACAGTAGATGTTGAATCATATGCAGTAACGGCTAGTGATATTTTTGAAAGGTTAAATTTTTAGTACTCACTTTATCCCGAACGACCTATATAAAACTTTTTTTTTTAGTTTACAATGTTCAATTTGTTTTTAAAAAGTGTTTTTAATTTTTTTGCGTGTATTTTTATGTGTGGGTATTGCGTGCTGCATGCCTTTTCCATAGCCAAGTATTATTACGAACACACATTGTAAACTTACACATCTTTTTACAGTGCCCTTTAAGGGGTATTGATCCGTACCACTTTGGATTTATCTGTTTTTTTCTCGATAACTTCTATTCAAGTCGATGTATCAAAATTATTGTTACGACAGGGCATAGATACAAACTTAAATCATTTTCTGTAATTGCTGAAACCATAATATTATATTCATTATTAACAGCTGAAATGGAAAAATTGCTTTATTTACGGGAGCGACTACAGAGGTCGCGACATTAACAGAAACAATGTCATATGGATTCCAAAAAGTGAATGAAACAATACATTATGCCTTGTCAGCGTGAAAAAAGCAAAATAATGTGTCTATTTCCTAAGAAAAACCGTAAAACCGATCTGACAGGGATCAATCCCCCTTAATGTAGATTTAAAGAAATATCTTGATGAAGTGTATCGAAACAGTTACTGTACGCGCAGTGATATTGTCAATTAGTCTGATTTATATTCTCCGACTATTATTCTGTAGTAGGAAAAATATATTTAATTTTCAGGTTTGCCTTAATACATCATCATCATTTCCATTAATTTTGGTTGACTGAATAGGTAGTTATTTTTTCGAAACCTGTTTATTTTAACGGACGGAAGTAAAACGTAGCAGCTTTATATAATAGGTTTCGCATATGCTGAGAATGATATATACATATTCTCGAGCACAACTGCTGCAACTCGCAAATATGTTACACTTATGTAGTGTAGGACGGAACGTGCCTAATGTTTTCCGCCCTGCTAGTATCAACGTGGCTGGTGACCCCGGACAATAGGAAATCAGTTTCTCTTCACCCTCACGTCCTGATAACAGCACTAGGGAGCTCAGAGGCCAACTTAAATGCCTACTATAGTATACGAAGCATTAATTTATCTTACGTAATTTTATGCCTGAAATCGTTGAAACGTTCCTTTATATTCCGAAATGATGAAACAACGAAAGGTGCGAATGTAGGAGCATAACATAATTTACTCTTTATTAGTCGTTACGTTTCACGAATATTTATCTGCACTTTTCCAGTAAGCGACAATAATTGGTATCACGTTTTCTTAAACCAAAGTGTATTTTAATAGGGAACATATATTTAAACAATAAGAGTTACTTATTCCTATTAGGCTATATAGGTCTAGGTTAATTAAATAAGTAAATTGACACTACATAGTTATTTTACGTAACAGCCGGCTTAACTATAAAATATTATTTGAACCTAATTCTTCAATTTGTACATAACCAAAAAAATGTGAACCAATACAGATAATTGAACTATTTCCCGGAACTTTGTGGCTTACTGAACTTAATGTGATTCGATAAAGACCACCTAATTATTATGTAACACCGTTTTAACTGTTCACGGACGAATAACAAATGTACATTAACACTCAAATTAATTGGGTGGGGGGGGGGGAGCCTCGGCATGTATATACTGCAAGTGATCTTACCATACGGTTAACTTTCCCCGCGATACATCAGCCTGGTTATGCTTTTATTATTTATTATGGTGTCTCCATTTTAGTGTACTTTATCAGTAATTTACTGATAATATTTGAAACGCCAAATTTATGTTTTAGCCAATAGCAGAAAAGTACACCCTATAACATGAAAATACAACAATTTCATATGATTTTAGTGTATGTGTAACAAACTGTGTACCATCGTTTTTAAAGTAATCATGCTATTAAATTTGTTCGTTTTTTATTTACAGTGATTTATGCGTTTCGATATGTTACACTTAAATGTACAGTAATATTTACAGTAGGTCTCCACAGTAATAAGAAGTTGTTGTTCGGTTGTTGTGGATAGGTGAGTTTTGGAAATGTTCATTTTCGTTCTGTTGCTCGTCATGAAATTATGCTGCATTTAAAAATGCATACTATGAACAGTTAAGTTCATTATTAAATCACATCACTGGTTTACAAAAACAAAAAGTTACTTTCACGGCAACATTAATTTTTTAAGCGTTCACACTGGGTGAATGGTTACTGTATTAACGTGACATATCAAAGGTCTTGGGTTTGTTTGCCGCTGGAATTCATATAACAGATATACACAGAATTAAGCATGCAATGTAAAATTACGCTTGCTTTTATATCTGGATAAAAAAAATTCTCTTTACTTTTTCAATTAGCGAAAATGTCTTGGCGAGTAGATTTTGCTGTAGTTTTCCACTAATTCTTGATGGAGCAGTTTCAACAACTGTAATCAGTGGAAGATCACTGGAAAGCAGAATATTCACAGTTTACAGTTTAGAGTGTTTATTTAAATATGTCTCAGAAATTAGTTACTAACCTTCGCTAAAATTTAAATCAAGACCGCATCACTCTTGAATGTGCTTCAAAAAATTACTACTAATGACGGGAATATATTCTGTTAAGAACATTTTTTGTTTAAAATGCCTCTTTCTAAAATTGAATACAATAGTACTCTCCACGCTGTATTTACTTCTGAAACCCGAGTTTCGTCGTTCATACCGCACACAAAGCCCACCTCCCGGTAGGCCTTCTTCTAGTTCGAAGCGACTCGGTTCAATAGTCAGGAAATAAAACTAGGAGTTTGTCTACCTCGCAGTCATTTTCTGACATGTTCCTGTGTTGTATTCTGTGGTCCATTGAGCACCATTACATTTTTATTTGTAGGGAGTTTTGTTCCTTGCCATTTACATAGCATCACCTTGATTTGATCATTCACTCCATGGACGAAAATCTCTTGATGAATTTCCGCTGCTTTCTTCAAGTACCACAGCATTCCTGCATCATTGTTATTCCGTTATACAATGACAAGGTTACAATGGGAAAGCTCATGAATGCGAAACTACAGTGGAAAATTTGAACACCGGTTTAGTTTTTTGTGCGTTATGGCTACGATTTGTCCAATACGTGTGCCTAAACCGTCTTTACACTCTAGCTCCTTAGATGAAAAACACATTTATACAAAACAATAATTCTGTTACGTACTTAATATGGTGTATGTCCACAATAGTACAGTTTGTCATTGATAAGGTTTGCAATATATTATATATATTACGTGCACTACTTGATCTGAACACCTCACATGTCGAATGCCTTAGAGATGCCGACACTGATATGGCGTGCATTATTTCCGTTGTAGTCTTCTAGCATACATTAAATGTTCAGCAAAAATCCTATAATTTTAAGACACTAAATATAATTCTGCGTGGCCCACTCCCTAAAGCACAATTTTCCATCTTAAGGCGCCCGCCTACTGGCCGTGTGTTTATGTGAGCAAGGCATGAAGCCAAGGGCGATGTTGACCGGCTCGACTATCACCTAAAACCCAAAACAACGTGCAGTGGTATCTTACACTCGCCTGACTGACACTTTCAGTCCACTGCATGTTAACAGTTCCACACGAATCCCGTGAGTAATTTTCCACGTATAACGTGTTGGAAAAGCTGTTTTCTGACATTTTGACGAGCTCTGAATCTCCCCCCCCCCTTTCGCAATTTCGTGATACTTTGAAACTATGCCTACCTTTCCGTCATCGTTTTTAAGTGTAATTTCTTTCCGTACATTGACGCAATCGCAACATGTGGAATAGTTACGTAAAAATTCGTATTTACGAACACGCTGCAACGCATTTTAATCGCGTGGTAAGCGGCGTCTATTTTAGTTGTATTCATATTCCCAAAAAGAGTACAGTATTCGAAACACAGAATCCACAATCCCCACACAAAAAAAAAAGATATTAGTAAGTAAGACCTTTAAAAAAAAAATTACTATTGGTAAGTGAAAAACGCCCCAGCCAAGTACTGAACAGCATTTAGCGTCTCCCAGACAGACGGCGCCATTAAGGTACAATAAATGACCAAACTGATACTAAAAATGCCCATTAAAACAAATACAAATTAATACAGCATGAAATATGAATGTACAGTCCGGCTTCACCACTTATTTCGTGGAATTCTCCCAAAATATGATTAACACAATGTGACAACTGTTCACTAAATGCTTAGGCGGATGAAAATAAAGAGAAGCATATTAAAGAGTGAAGTAGGAATATTGCAGCCCACCACCCCCTGCAATACGTGAGACGCCCTGTATCGACCGCACACGCAGAGCATGCGCGCACATAGCTGCGGCACGCCACCGTGGCAGCGCGGCTCGCTCTTTCCACGTCACCTACCACGTAACCTTCATTTACAACAAATATATGTACTTCTAGCTATCAACAGAACCGCGTAAATACAGGCATTTTTTAGAGTATAATACCGAAGTACAACCCAAGTGCAAGCATTACCTCTCAGATTAGCACAAAAAAAATTAAAATGCGGAAATTACGCAATGGTTAGAATCGTCATATTTACAATATTTCATTCACCGTCAACACGTGTAAAATACAAATAAAATTACTTCAAGGACATAGATCAAATTTCTGTCGACTGACTGAAGTAAAATTTCCCCTTGGAGAAAAAAAAATCATTCACCAAGTTTATTATTTACTTCCCAAACATAAGCATGTATGATTCAAATCAGGCCTATGTGCCACAATTACGTTAATGGATGAAAGATTATTTTCTATCTTTAAGTGTTAAAATTATTAACCCCTGTAAATTATTGTTTCTAAATTGTCAACTTAGATGCCAAAAAAATTGCAGCAGACATCAACAAGTGGCCGCCATACCTGCGCTTGAAATGCGTTGCGCTAAGTGCTGATATTTCTTTTTTGACGTTCGTCGATATAATAAACGCAACGAGCTATATAGTAAACATAGTGGGGCGCAATCTCCAAGACTGATGTGAAGCCCAATTGAACGTGGTATTTTGACCCTAGATAAAATGGCGGACTCTTATATGCGGTCTAGAGATGAAAGCGATTATGCTAATTTAAACATTATTACAGTATAATATATTACAATAATTATTGGCAGTTTTTCCTGTGTTTAGCGGGAATATAGTGGAGCTATAAAGTTACGGATTTTATGCGAACATGACGGAATTTTCGACATAATGTTGGCTACACTGCTGTTCGCCATGTTTTCTGGGGTCAAAACAGCCGTTCAATTGGGCTTCACTTTGGAAGCGTTTCCGCCCCTCTATGTTAACTACATAGCTCGTTGAATAAACGTAATACGCTTCAGTGTGTCGAAATAAACACTAAAAATACCATTTAAAATCAAAGTTTCTGAAAGTAGACATGGAAAAACTACAAAAAAACCTACTGTAATGACGTTAGCAAAGCATTTGCCCACAATTATGCAACGGTCGAAAATGACTATTCCAGACTACCATATCTAGAAAATTAACAATCTGATCCGAAAAACACAACTACAGAAACAAGCGATAGACTTTGAACCACGCTGCCCATAAATAACATAATATGGTCACCCCTAAAAATCCTTACGAAAAAGGGTAATACTAAAGCCCTGCAAGTCATCTGAGGGGCATGCGCGGAGAGGCGATAATGCATTATATACGTCGATCAATAGCAATCCTACCGCTCCTGCCTCACACAAACGCAACCTCTAGTTAGTGCACCTGGTGCTTCAGCCGTGCTGTAGCGTGGCACGGAAAGTATTTTTTCTTGTGTAACTACAAAAATGTTTCCAATGCGTTTATCTACGAAAAGAAAACTCGCATCAGACTGTGACCCTATGGTTTAAAAATGCCGTCCACTAATTGAAAACATGATTGCCAAGCTCCTCAAACACGTTACTACGGCTAGCATGTGCGTCGCATGCTATTGGGCCTCGTTGTGTTTATATATGAACGGACGAAAAACACATACCCGCCAGAGACTCGGAGCTGGCGCGCGAACAGTAGTTTAGTCCTACGCTCCTAGAGGCGATGAGATCGAGGAGGTGACGGGCGAGTAGTTACATTCTACGGTCACCTTGCCCGTTTCTGTGCCTCAAACGTAAAACGCTAGTGCCCACTAAACATTCAGGCATTTTTTTCCTACTTAAAGCATTGCATTTGAACATTAAAAAAAAAAACACTTGGTCGCTATTTACATGAACATTCGGGACTCATTACTTTTTGGCCTTTGAAAATTACGAAAATAAAAAAGGAAAAAAAAAAATATCTATACAGACTGCCGTATCTGAGAAAATACCAATCGCAATCGAAAAACACAACATTTAAAAATATGGGCGGAACCTTAACTCAATTTCCACAAGAAAGTGATACGGTCACCGTTTCAAGTACCGTATAAAATTATCATAGTTAAACTCTGGCCTCGTTGCAGACAGTGTAAACGAGTTTGATTGACGCAGAGAACAGGGGTACAAGTGGTGCTTCCGGTTTTGGCCCTACGCATCCCCAGCATCTGTGATCATTCGAAATTCATCCACAGTCGATATTTCTGTTGACAGTTATTTAGACCTTAGCTTTTTTCCCGTTTGACAACCAGAAACTGGGAAGGTGATAAGTCGACTCCAATACGTGAGTTAAACACAGATTCGTCTTTAAACGCAGAGTAGCTCGCTTTTTTTATTATTTCGTAGCGTGTGTTTTTCAATGGGATTTCAAGCTATGACACTATCGTTTTATTTGTGAAAAGTATGTGTTCAAAGTCTTACGATTACGGCTGGTATTTTTCCAGCACAACAATGTCAAAAAGTCGTTTTTACCACTTTTGAGGTACTGGCAATCATGTTTTAATAAGCGGACAGTATTTTAAAAACGATGAGACTTAAGTTTGAAGTGTACTCATTCCTAAGTATACGCCATTTCATAAACGGAATAAATTTTGACAGCTACTGTAACCAATTTTTTAAAGCATTTAATCAGTAAAACAATCACTTGCAAACCATTCGCTCAGGTGAAAAGTTGTATACGTATTTAACACTATTCTTTGTTGGCGATTTTCAAGAGGCTACAGAAAATTAAAGTAGTAATAGTATTCTAATAATTCAGAAATGTATAGTAATTCCCGCACATACTGTTTAAAAGTCTTAGAAATTACGCCAAAACAAGACGTTCCAGTCGGTTCGTAAGGTTATTCGCTGGTCTTAAGATATATCTTAAGTTAAGGACGCTGTCTACCGCAATTTTCGTCGCCATTTTTTAATTTATTTGTACCAGATATTATTTTTCTTATTTTAGACACAAAATGTGACTAAATTTGACTCTTATGAAATTTTTTTATCTCTCATTGTTTTCGCGTAATGGCTTGTTTTAGTCATATTTGGTATGTTTCCGTTTTAAGGACTACACTAAAACCAACTGATACACTAAACTCAAAAAAATCACAGTGGATAAAGACATTGCAGGCTACAATGTCATGATCATAAAAATAAAGAATAAAAATGATTTGTATTTTTTTTTAATATTGAATTTTTAAAATTTGTATTTTCAGTTTCAGCATTTCTTAAAAATACAAATAATATTTATCCTTTATTTTTATGAGCATGGCATGTCATTGTAGCCTGCAATGTATTTATCCGCTACGATTTTTTTTAGTTTGGTAAATCAGTTTGTTTTACTGTAGTCCTTAAAACGGAAACACGCAAAATATGACTAACAAGCCATTACGCGAAAACTATGAGAGATAAAAAAAATTCATAACAGCCAAATTTAGTTACATTTTGTGTCTAAAATAAGAAAAAAATATCTCGTACAAATTAAAAATTTTAAAAATGAAGACGAAAATGCGGTAGACCGCGCCCTTTATAGAAGTCCTATCGCGATATACTTTTACCCGCTGAAGGCAAAACTGAGCAATGATGCTGCTGGTGCTGACTTCGCGCTTATCTAAGTTATTTTGAGGAGATCCAAAACCGGGTTTCTAATAGGCGTGTAATATTTTTAACACAGAAGTATTGTTTGTCGCGTGTTGGAACAAACATAGACAACACGCGTAACACAACTATTCTGGCTTTCAGCCCCGGCCGCCAAATTTTGTGTAGAACGTCAGTCACAAAGTTGTCATATAACAACAATGCAACATTTTACGAGTTTCAACTGGACAGAAGTAACATTAGATAAATAATGTTTTCGAGCCGGGCTGGTAAATTTTGCGAATTCAAAGACCTGCATGTTAGAATCAAATATTCTATATACACTCAAGTCCCTAACATTTGTCCACTAGCTGCTACTCACTGAAACAGCAGGCAATGGACGTATAGACAGGGCTCGAGTACACATATGATATTTATAGGATATTTGATTCTATGCAGGTCATTGAATCCGCGAAATTTTCCCACCCCTTATATATATATATATATATATATATATATATATATATATATATATATATATATATATATTTATTTATGTATTTATTTACATTACAAGAAATTTATTTCTCTTCGTACTTCTACAAACATTAGTAGAACAAAAAGTTCCTAGTTAAATTATTTTTTGTTAAGTTATAATGATTTTCTTTGTACAAAAAAAAAACTAACTTTACGTAACAAAATCACGGATGTCGGAAATTATATAGTATGTACAAGTCATATCCACTGGTATGCATTTCGTTGAATATCCGTATGAATTACGTAGCCTACTACAAAATTTAAAATGTTAAGTTATTCAACTGCACACAGAATGTATACAAACAAAAAATAGAAAGAAGTGTGTGAATCAACGTGGTCTACAGGTTAAGGTGCGATTACTATGCGCACGGACACGGACTCGAATCCTAATGCATCCGATATTATTTTTCACAAAGTAATTACACTAATTAAACATTACTTGTTTATATCTTTGGCAGCTGGGTTCTCAAGAATTTTTCTTATATAGGCGGTTCGGGATAAAGTGAGCACTCAAGAAAGCCCTGCTAAAGTTCTATTTTCAGCCATTTCGTATCTTTGCGCGTGTAACGGCTAACGACAGGAAATCTCTAGCCTCTCTGGACACGTCACTTGATGTTTGCGCGTCTAAGATAAATTGTGCAGTCTGTATAAATCCACACAGTTTGTCAAAAAAGGTTTATTAATTATGTAAAAGACAAGATTGTCGATTTTGGTTGCTTTTATTCCGGTATTGTTGTATTTAAATAAGGAAATACATGGAACTATTTTGCGTAATTTCGCTGCCAACCATACAACCAGTGAAGCAACTAGAGTTAATGTTTAACTGTATGCAGCAACCGCTAGTGACGTTTTTCAAAGGTTAAATTTTTAGTGCTCACTTTATCCCGAATGACCTATACAAATACATAACTCTGTGATGTCAAATATCACAGTATGATTTGCCGTGTAGGTAGTTAAGAAAATTATTGAAATAAATTGATGAAACAATACTGAATGACATAACGGAGTGACATCAGAAATATGGCCTGTAACCATACGCAGGTCCACTGTCACTATTGAATCAAAATTTAGTCACGATTTCCTGAAATTAACTTCGGTATAACTGTCTGTTTATTTTATTTGACACAGGTCCCGTAGCTGAATTCGTTATCCCGTAAGACACGCGCGTGTAACAAATAATTTATTTATTCACTACGTATTTAGTTCAGGTACACCTCAGTCAACTTTCTATTGTTAATCAGGAAATTTATGTTGTAAATGGTAAAATAGAGGCTACGTGTGAACTGTTTGAGAATGTGAAAAGAGTTAATATAGCACAGTTACAACGGGATAAACATACTAGACATGGCCTCCATTTAAACAGTCAGGGAAAGCTGGATTTAGTAAATAAACTCACGGCAGTTATAAAAGTCTCATAATGTAGGATCATCATTAGAACAAAAATATGACTAAAACATAGTACAGTCTGTCTCATGAAAGAATTCCATATTTTGACATTTCTCTTCTGAGAAATTTGCCATGCTGTTCCATTGTTTAGAGCATTAAACCTACCTGACTTCCTGGAAAAGCATTGTCTCCACAATCCTGTTTACAGACACACTTCTCAGAAGTGAACTGTCAAAATGTGGAATTCTTTCATGAGATAGACTATAACGTAAATAATGAGTCTGATAACATATCAGTTTCAATATTGCACCAAAACATTCAAATTATAAGACGAAAAATTCTTCAGTTATCAGTTTTTCTTGAAGGTTTGAAAAATGAGGTAGATGTTCTATGTTTGACTGAACATTGGCTTAAAGATGCAGAGTATCATCACATAACTGTAAAGGGCTTTGTGCTAGCTTTTATATTCTGTAGAAATGATAACATTGGTGTGGGTTCCTTAGTATTTAGCAAGAATTACATAAATATTGTTAAGACCTTAGAACTAGGAAAGATAGTTTGTGAAAAAAATTTGGAATGTTGTGCTATTGAAATTTAAATCGACCAGGCAATTATGAGAGTAATTATATCACCTAAAACAAATGTTAAAAAATTTCTAAACAAATTAGGTCAACTTTTAGATAGAATCTGCTCACCACCTAAAACTGTAATCCTCTGTATTGATCTAAATATTAACTTATTAGAAAAAAATGAGATCAGTAAGGAACTAGAGACTTTATTGGTAATGTTTAATGTTAGATATATATATACCACTAATTCACCAACAAGAATAACATGTAAAACAGCAAATTGTACTGATAATATAATTACAAATGCTAGAGATACTAAAGTAAATACAATTGAAAATGGTATTAATGACAACACAGCACAGATCATATATATTGATATTAAGGCTCAAGCTACTTATGTGAAAAATCACTTGAATTCAAAAAGGATAAGAAATATCTCTAAATCTAATAAAAACATGTTTAAAACTCTAATTTCACAAATGACATGGAACAATAGCGAGTGAAATAATGTAAATGATATATTTAATTCTCATTTAAAACTATTAACTATACATCTACCAAATTTAATTTGTGGCTCACAAAAGAAATAAAAATTTCATCAGATAAGATAAAAAATCTTGCAAGATTAGCTAAAGTTAGCAGTGAGAGTAATTGTTTAAACTACGTTAAGATTTATAAAAGTACATACAAAAAGGTAATAAAAGAAGCTAAGAGAATGTATCTTGAAAAACAAATTCAAAACTCTTACAACAAAATGAAAACCATATGGAAGATTGTAAATACTGAAACCCAGCAATCGATGGAACACTCCATCAAGTCTATAATGCATAATAATTCTGCGATTAGTGATCCTGTGATGATGACAAATATTTTAAATGACTATTTTGTCAACATAGCCTCATAATTTTGAGATACTAAAAAAAATTAATTTGAATCCTGGTTCAATTAAAATAAACGATACATCTTTATTCTTGTACCCAGTTACCGCAGATGAGATAGAGAATAATAGGTGGATTAAAGAATAAAACATCCCATGGATATGACAACCTGTCAATGGAACTTATAAAAAAACTGTAGAAACTACCTAATAGAGCCATTATTACATATTTTAAATCAATCTTTATCTACCTATCTTTCCAGATAGACTTAAAGTTGGCAGGGTGATCCCAGTCTATAAAAAAAGGATCAAAAAACCGAAAAAGGACCACGAACACTCTCTAGCGGACTATCAGAACTATTAATACAACAGGTCAGGTATGATCAAATCACTTATGTTAGGGTTGAAGTCCATTTTAAGGTTATTATGTAACTTTAGCAGAGTTATGTAGGTGTAAAATCAATAGTATGAGAAAACTGCATGAAAGATTTTTTAGTAGTTTACCTTCGATTGGTTATGAGAAAGTACATATTCTTGAAAAAATTACAGAAAATCGACAAATCACTTCGAACACGGCGGAACTTGTTACCACGCGAGCATGCCAGCATGACAAAACATATCCACATCAATATTAGGAATATCGGGCTACACAGGAGACAACACGAGAAACCGAACAGTGACAACGTCAGTGATGAAGCGACAAACACCACAGCAGCTGCGGTTCGACTGCACGTAAGCAAATATCGATTGTGTAACAACAACGAACAGCGGCGCGGAGAGAGAGCGAGCTCTGGTGTATCGATTGTCTCGCGACCCACAAGCTGTTGTTCACTTTGACCTGCCGATATGGGCTCCCTCGCAAAGCAATTTCGGCGCGATAACCACACAACTGTATTAATAATAGGCTAAATGAACCGTTGGAAACTGTTTACACAGCTTGGTAGGCAAAACTAACAGGACTATAGGATAAGATCTTCACAAAAATCAAGACTGCTTCACCGCTGCAAGAGAACAAGCATTGTAGTTTAATTTCTATGTATTTTAACCGAAATCAGTCCAGATTTTTATGCATAATATGCTAGACGGATTGCGGCCTAAATATACGTTGAAAGTTCAACTGCAATGTTTGCACTGTAACGCAAGGTAAATATAATTCACGCTATAACCGCAAATTTCGCATTTCCTCATCAGAATTTCATAAAAATTACAAATCAAATAGTCTTAACATGGCGACATACCGAACCATAACATTCAACGCGTCAACTAACTACAGTGTACTGTTTAATTCAAGCTTCCTGTAGTTGGTACACACCTGGCAATGATGACAGCGGATAATGAATAACGTCAACTATTTTATACGAAAGTTTGTTATTGCTGTAAGTTCACTTGGAGTGCACTCTAGCACACTGTTCTAGTATAGTTATGTGATAAACGCGATTCAAGTACCAACAGCTACACGTATTTTTGAAGTGATTCATTTGCATCGTTATGAATTTTAAAAGCAATCCAGCTAACGATTCTCGAGAAAATTACACGCAAATCGTTGCACTGTGAGAAAGAAGATTATCTTTAGTATGCTTGTGGATGGACATGTTTCTAAAGCAAGGGGAACCTGGAACATAAGCGCCAGAAAGTTTCCTTAGAAGACAAAAAAACAGAGGTTAACCTGATAAACCTTTATCTCCTTTACAATCCACTGCACCCAACAAGGTGGCGCAGTGTCAAAACCCTGAGAGGACACAGGTTCGATGACATTTTGATTTTTATTTTAAACAGTTTTCCTAAATTACTCTAGACGAATGCTGTGATGGTTCCCAACTGTAGACCAAGGCTGAATCCATTTCCAGTAGGGATGGTACCTAGAAAAAATTTTAAAATGTACCGATTCTTCCGAAATATTTCCGCATCAAACGCAACCACATGAAGTAATATTTCCGAGCGTATTTTAAATTTTCCAAGTCATTGAAATTTTAAAACGCTAACACGCGTATGCGGTAATTGGACAGTTTTCGTTTACCGCCCGCCCGCCAGGCATTATAGTAGGTTTTGTAATCTTACACTGACTTGAACCAGGTTACATAAAAGCTAACTCGTAAAATTTGCTCCTCGTCAATTTGTGAGGAGTGAAGACAAGGTTATCTCTTACCCACTGCGACGTTTTAGTGGTAGGTTTAAGTTTAGGTCAGTTTAATTCAAATTTCGGAATGGTAACTTACTATGAATCCAATTAATTGTGTCGAATCCGCTCAAGAATGAACGTCGCATACGTCCAAAATATGAACCTACCAAGCTAACAGTTTGAATGCGTTTAAGCAAACCTGTTGGCTCAGTCTGGTGATCGAGCGTTCCAATTGCCCAAGTTGGGAAAATAATATAACGCAGTAAGGGGCCCGCCTCGTTGCCATAAAATCACACTGCAGCGTGTTTGAAAACGTTTTACACCGAAACTAATACACGTGTGTTCACGCCGTTTCTCTACGAAAAGAACACACACTTCAGACAACTGCCCTTAAGTACTTTCAAGACAACACACGTATTATAAATCCCCTTTTAGGACACGTCAAAATGGGTTAAAATGGGGTTTTCAGGCTGCTATAGCGGAAAATATACTAGCCGAATACATGTGAAACCACTTAAGGGTAGTGCATTGGACTTTACTAAAGTGATTTCGTAAATAAAAACAATAGGGTCACAACTTTAAGTCCAATAAGAAATTTGTTTTTTTCGCGAAGACTGTACGCCTTAAGCGTAGAGGCGACGCACCGTTGTATGGCCCATACGACGTCGCCCTTAGCACCATACCGCACTCACACAAACACATGTGCCACGAGGCGGGCCCCTTAATGTATCTAATAGAAATGAATTTTTCTTCACGATTATGGTTACGTTTCTTGTGAGTGATAATGATGACAACTGCCGGCAGCAGAGCTGGCTAATGTCGAGATTCAGTAGCAACTTAAAAGAACTTAATACATACTTGCCGTGCCATACAGTACACAATACATTACAATAACTATCATACATAAACTATACCTTCGTCGCCTGGTTTCAGGTTTCGATTTTTTAGAAATCATGCAGTCCGCCTTGCATTGTCACACGGCGCTGTAGTCAAATAATTTTATTGCTGCACAAAGGAGCTATTATAGACACATTTAACTAATCGGAGTTCCAGTCTTACCCGTTCTAACCACACAGACAGCTGGATATACGTAACGCAATTTCACGAACTAAACGTAAGCTGCTGTAGAGTTAAACGGGTATGCAATAAGGGTATGCAATAACAAGCCCAATGACGTCACAGGGATATCAACATGGCGGCACTCGTTATTGAGCTAAAATAAACGTTCTTTTTATTTACATTTTCTCGTGTTATACGGATGCAAATAAAAAGTGTGGTGCCTTCAGTCATTAAATTAAAAGTAATTTTAAATAAGAATTAGATACTAAATATCCCACATGCCTGTCTTTCCGAACAAATGGTTCCAACTCTTAACCCCCCTCCACCTTGAGGACGAGGTATGTCCAATAACCTACCTTCCCCACCATCCACTGACATGCAGTGCCATTACTAGTGACACATTTGAACTCTCACGTTTACAAATTTTAAAAATGGCTACATACGCACTACGGTTGACGTCCTATCTCGTCCTGAACCGACATCAAGGCAGCAACGATTCCGTTAGCACTACATACTTCTGTGCAGTGTACGTGCCTATTTGGCCTTTCAAACAATTGTCGGCAAGAATACATGACCGAGAATCACATGTCAACAAACCTAGCCAACAGGATTACGAAGTAAAGTTTACACGGGCGCGTTTGACGTATGTGACTAGGTACCAAACAATTTGTTAAAAGTAGCGACTACGTAACGGTCCTGCAGCTCATACCAAGCGCATTACGTAATCCTTCATGACGTCTACGATGCAGCAAGTTTCGTCCTCTACTACTTTTTGTTTGCACTTCCGATATCCGTGCCAGTACACTCCACTACGTCACATGAGCTCAGTCCATTTCCAGCAGATTGAGTTTACATGTCTTAATGTTACACAAAAATAATAAATGTAAACAAGTCTAACGTCCTATACCAGCCATGCCTACACATACGCATAAATATTTAATTGTAGGCAATTCACAGTAATCACTTTTGAAGACCGTCTTGTAAATAATAATTACAGTATGTGTTATCAGTCCCCACGTCTGCACACATCGATAGTGAGCAAGTTTGTTTAAGAGGGCGTGGTAGAAAAATTAACGCTGAATTCATCACTTGAGATCTACAGTTTTTGAAAGTCAGTATAGTAAAACTCTAGAACAGCAATCCTTGATAATTATATTTGTCAACTTTATGCTCAAACATTTATCCAGAATAGAGAGTGTTCTTCAGATAGGCTAAAGTTACTCGAGAAAAAAAAATTGCTCAGAAAAGTGGCAAAAACTGTCGTCTAGGATTATTGTTCTTTTATTTTTGTAAATTGGCTTTGAGAAATCTACAATTCTGAAATAATGCTTTTAACTGTGGATTGTATATCATGCACTTTAAAACTGGCATGCTTCGTGTATGGTAGCAACTTTGCTACACATGCTGGCGAAAGTATTATGGCTTTATACCACATCAAAATTTAATTTTCGACGATCGACATTGGGAATAATGGTTCTAAGCTCAACGCAGCCACAATGTGTAGCATAAAATACAGACGCTACGTTAACACACAGCCTTTGTCGCAAAAATCTTAAATTTAAAGAGTAGTGTGAAGAGTTTGGTCAGCGACCATTCGAGTCGGCTCCGCCAGGAATTGAATTAGGATCGTCTTGGTGAGAGGCGCCAATAGCGGTGGTATTTCGATCTGGTGTATTGCATCTGAATACCTATTAAAAAACTCAAACAATGTCCTTAAGTTCGAAAAATTCTATACAAATTAAAACAAAGCTTTCTGAGCCCCTCAAAATGGCTCAAAACAGCTTTTACCAGTTTTCGTAAGAGAGAAAATACTAACGGGATTCGAATAGCACGAAGAAAGAAATGTGTTGGACCTTTAAGCCACACTTTCAGTTTCCACCACAAATAAAATCATATCGCCAATTACGGGTGCGGCCTAACCAACAGAGAAAATTGCAAGCGAGTTGAATGGCCAGCGCTCAGGTCATACTGAATTACATATATCGGTCAGCGACACCCTTAACGCTCTATGACTTTTGGGCAACACATACGCAGCCTAAAAACTTTTCTGAGTGCGCGGGTGCTTAGGAATAGAAGACTTTCATTACGACAGAAAGTAGCAAATATTGGTGTTCATGCGGTTATTTTTAGGGACGATACAGTGCCGAATACAAAAATGTAGACGTGTTCAACACATACTTATCTTTAATATTACGTCATAAAATTATATGGGCACTACTGAACGTTTCATAGAAGCGAGCTATCGGCAAAAAACTACACGCTAGTTCAGTAACTTATAGGCCTCGAACGTGCAAAAAAATGCCACCCAGGTGGTCAACTGATATTTCTATAATAGTTTCACGCTTTACACACACACACACACACACACACACATTCGTGAGATTCACTTCTAAAGATGCGGTGGCAAGTGACAGGCAGTGCAATGGAAAGTGGGGTCGACGATCGAGAGGTCTCCAACAGTCTTGACCTACATAACCCTGTCATGCGCGCCACGTGGGCTGTTATCGCCGCTACAGAGGTCAATAACAGCAGTTTGCCCGCCACCCTCACAACAAAGCCGGTCAGACACAGCTGCAATGTGTAAAAGTATGCACGCGAACTCACGCACACACGCGTCGTGTTGCTGACAGTATCGGGGTGCTATTTTCAACCGTTCCTAAAAATGTTCGTATGACCGTCTTTATTAAAACTAAAACACTCACTATATGACACTTTCACTATGTAAATTACAGCAGCCAAAATTAATAATACATACCATAGCGATAGTGGCTGAACTGCCCTGCTTAAATTCTACAATTGGCTAATCCAATACAACCAGGTTAACTGCATGTATTTAAAACGTATATAGTCCGTTCGTGGTAAAGTGCATGCTTTTTAAGGACCTGCTACATTTTAGTTTTCGACAGGAGACAAAATGTGTACATGTACGTTTCTTTGTTCTTAACAGTTAACGTCGACCGTAATAATATTAAATAAACTTTATTTACCTTTGAACAGTCGTTAAAACCTGATGAGCGTTAAAACATGCACGCACGACCAAGAATGGCCCATATCATTGACATTTGTAAGTATATGCAAGTATTTTTAATTAACCTCCAACTAAATGGGGGAAAAAAGTACTTCGGTAGTAAAGTAAATTGCAATAACTGACGCGTTATGCTGATATTTATGTGAATAAAGTTTTTAAAAGGACCATTACACCAAGATAGGATTTAAACAGATTTACAATTCAAGCTGGCGATATATACGCAAGAGACATTTACGAAATAATGCATTTTATGCAAACTATGCTCTGAGAAACCTCTTCACGTCGTGAACTGAGACGGCGCTCAAATTGTCCACACCGGGTAATTGTGCCTCACTAACACCTGCATGTAGGTTTGCTAGCAGAACGTTAAGTAGGAAATCCTTTAAGATAAAAATAAGCTAATCTTTATATAAACAGAAATTAAATATTTTAATAAACCCCAACACATAAGTCGACCCCTTAAAAATTATATATATAAAAAGTTCAAATTATTTTGGCATTCAAATGTGTCGAGACACAGGTGTTTAAAATTAGCGAAACAAACAAAACAACTGAAACGTAACTTACGTATTGTGTGAACATATGTAACAATTGCAAGATACCAAACTTAAATTACATTTAAATTCTATTTTTTGGATTGATGCCTTACTTTCACATAAATACGAGGTATATTTTTTTTCAACCTTCGATTGACTGTAATAAAAGAAGGGAATGAATTAGAAAATTATTTTAATGTCAAAAGAAACGTACATCTTTACACTATTTTTCCACATAATCACCGTGCAGATTTGAGGCATTTGTCGTACCAATGCAACAGCTTGCCGATACCCTCTGCAAAGAATGATGCCTCATGCCTATTCAGACACGTTTTAACAGAGTCCTGCAGTTCATCATGCGTGTTGCAGCGTCGCTCGTCCTCCAAGCCACTTTTTCAACGTGGGGAAAATGTGGAAGTCACTGGGTGCCAAATCCGGACTGTAAGGAGGGTATCGGCAAGCCGGTGCATCGGTACGACAAAAGCCTCAATCTGCACGGTGATTATGTGGAAAAATAATGTAAAGATGTACGTTTCTTTTGACATTTAAATAATTTCCTAATTCATTTCCGTTTTCTATTACAGCCGATCGGAGGTTGAAAAAAAAAATTAACCCTCGTAGTTGTCAAGCCCAAGCAACATATTCAGCCACGTTGCAGGATAATGTGGTACACTGAAATAAAAATTCACCACAGTGTGAACGAGAGAATAACAGGGTGAAGGTTGAGCGGCTGATCGACCAGCGAGCCAGCCAAGTCTCTCGCCCGCCGGCCAGAAGAATGTACTAGGAGAGATGCAACTGGAGCCGCGACAGAAAGAGGCGTGGTAATAACGGGAGTTCCGAGAAAAAGACCCGGCTAACGTCAACGTCCGGCTCTTTTCCCAAACGCGTGAAAACCGGGATCAAACCCGGATCACCTCCTGGGTGGCAGGTGTGAGAGAGGTCTGACCCCTCGTCTCGGCCACCCACGACACTTTTAGTGATAAACTAAGAACGAGAATTTCAATTCTCACATATATCCAGAAAATAACTGTTAAACAGCTAAGTTAAGGCAGTTTTAATCAAATATAACTAAGAACCATCCCGATGATGAAACAAACTTTCAACTTTTAAAAGAAAATGTTAAATCAGTCCATCCGTTTGGAAGCTACGAAACATTTACGCGAAACAGCTAAACTTATGAACAATATGTTTAACTACGAAAAGAACGTGTTGAAATTAGGCTCTTACCATTTTATAAATGCAACATGCTTATTAGAAAACACGTTTTGGGTCCCCTGTAACTGGGAAAATACCACCCGGATTCGTAAAACACAACGTAGGAAGCATGCGTTGGACGTAACTACAAACTTTCATATGCATTAACATACATCGTACATGGTATCGTTCGACGTTCGTGCAGAAAATGAACTATAAAGTTAATTACAACTGTCGCAATACTTAAAATAACGAATAACACCGGTGCAGAACATCAAAACAATACAAGCTAACTTAATGGTGTGCTCAAATGTTACGACTGACGGGTCTGTAACGCCAGTTTCACTTTCAAGCCACGCAAAAAAAAAATGTTTTAACGACCACGTATAGTTTTACAAATACTTGTAGTTAGCTAATAATAGTAGGCTAATCACAATAAAGTGCCACTTTTTTTTAAGTCTAGCGAAGTTTACTTTTAACCAAGTTGAACATTTCCGCAAATTATTTAACGTTAAAACACACCACTGTACGTGCAGATTTTGTCGCACTCAAAAGTTTGCGTCCAAGACAAAATTACGTAATTAGACGTTCTACTGAAATAATTAGCCTAGCAATTAAATGTAATATTATTGCCTACACCGGTACTCGTAGCCTGTGCATGTGTCAAAACAGTTACATCACGGAACTGTTGGTTTCAACTGAACAAAGAAAAATTGAAACAAATTATAGGTATGACGTAGGCGTCAATAAACTCAAGCTAGCACTGCAAATTTTACCATTTAAAATTTACAAAAGACAATGCTCCTACTTCTGAGAGACCACCATTCATTATATCAGATCTAGATAGAGCACTGACCGTTTGAGTAAATGATAATCACATTCACATTGATAGCGAATCTTATCGTTTCGCAGCTACTGATGACAGGACGTTTAACACGTAATTAATTCAATCTTCAAGGCAATGGAGTGTACCAACGCAATTCAGAAAATGTACAGAAATTATGACTCATGGGCGTACTTCGGAATAGTTTTCCGAGGGGGCTTTAAACTCTCATCATGCGTAAATGTTTCAATGTAATCGGCATTTGACGTCTTTAAATGTAGCCTAATATTAACATATTTTATCAACATTTTGGTTACATTTCTGTAGTATAGTCAACCCGTTTTAACGTGAAATATAATACCTAAATAAGGAAACTAACATTTCGGAGGGGGTTTGAACCCCCAAAATCACCCCCTGAGTACGCCCATGGATGACTATAACACTTGTGAAAGAGCAATGGTGTACCTTGCTAGTGTACGAGTTAAACTGATTGTTTCATAGTTGCATGAATATAGGTACGATTTATCATTGTCGGACTTACATTGCATTGCATGTTATCTCGCCATAACAAACACGATGTTACAGAGAATACTCTTGAGATCAACTGCGACATCTGTGGTTCTACCAACCAATTCTAAGCCGGCCGGACCTCCGTAACGTAGTCTGTTAGGCGCCGGTCTGAGGTTCTAGGCTCGAATTCCGGCTCGGGCATGGATGTTATGACATCCCTTCACCTCACTTCACCCTCATCGGCTCTGTAAGACATGGTTGTTAAAAGGTCGTAAAACCCTCTCACCTAACCAACTAATTCTTCCATGCACAATACGTTTTGGTTCAAGGTGTATTTATAGGGTTTACTATCAACTGAACAAATGTTACAATAAGTTATTCAAAACAATTTAAAACGTACCCAACTACAGTGACAAATTACGGGTACAAACAAGAGCTAAGCGTTGCTTTTATTTTAAAAGATGAGGACATCTTGCTGTAAAACAATTGCGATTAAGAGATTTCTGATTTTTAAAACAAGTCACAAACGAAAACTGTAAATATTTTTATAAATTAACTGCTATGGCTGTAATGGCTGGTTAAAAAGTTAAAAGGAATCAAAAGACAGCGGCCAAACCATAACCGAAGGAAACGAGAAAGAAGCAGTTGGCATTCCCAAGCCAAGAATAGCGACCTGCAAAGGTTTCCGGTCGCCGTCCACAGGGCAAACTGAAAAAATAAAAAAGACAGCCGGGGCAGTCCGTTGAGTAAAGTGACAAGTTCCAATTTCCGTACCGTTGCCAATAGTAAAAATACCGCGCGGCATAGAACGATACGTACCTAATCACCATGTTATGTACGTTTGTATGTGAGAGGGCTTCATATCTATAACATGTCCATGCCCACACTCAACAAATTTTTAACCTATTTATTTTAGTTTTTAATTTACGGCCACTGACGCGATGTTGAATTCCTTGAATAAAAGTACTGAGTATGTCTTCATGGGACTTCCTGTCCACAGACACTCGTGTGCAATTAGGGGACACACTCCTATATGGTGGTCAGAGTAAAGGCTGTTCAAATGTGAAAATGTCGTAATTTTATATTTGGCCGAAGTAGTGTTCGTTTTGTAGATGTTGCCAGCAACTACACTATTCCCAATGATGAAGAAAAGTGTTTCAAGTCCCATAACGGAATGAAAGTAAAAATCCGTATGATTAAGAAAGCATACAAGCTATTACTAACAGACCCAAATTAAATACTTTACACTGAAATTATATGTTACGGGCTATTGATTAATATTTACTCAAAAAATTCTAAAAAAATTTTAAGTAAAAGTAAATGTTAAAAAATTCTGAAATTTTAAATTAAAATTTTAAAACTTGTAGAAATTTTTTAAACCTTTTCAACGCAGTGATATGGCCCTACTTTTAACTGATTATGTACTATAGGCTAAGCGATTTCTAGGAAGTGTCAAATTTAGTCACGGGCCAATTGCAAAAGTGGCACGAACTTACAGTTGCTGGAATTCTAGCATGTGGCCATACGAAAACGCGAATTTTTCAGGTTTCTACAGGTAACGGCGATTTTGTAATGGTTAAACGCGACAAGAACCGGCGACAGTATCTCATAGCGAGGGGAAGAGACGTGAAAAAAACTAACCGACTAAACCAGGGACGGCCAACCCTAGGCCCGCGGGCCAAAAACTGGCCCGCCCGCCATGGTTTTTTGAATGGCCCATCAATAGCTGAATGATTTGCTATACTCTTTAATAATTAAAAGTTACTTAAACTGGAAATCAAAATAATAATTCTATAATTTCATATTCTGCAATGCTCATTTTCGAAATACTGTGCAGATAGAGCAGTGTTCGAACTTCAAGAGGATATAAGAATGTACGACTGTGTTATCTTCCGCAAAGGGATCTATTTGTCTTGCGGCAATGCGTATCTATTTTTATGTGGTCAGGCAGGGTGGCAGGGAGGTGTGTGTATATTCGCGAGCAGGTGTACGGGCTCAAGTTAATGGCTGGAGGAGGGGTAGTTTACGATATCGTGTTGCAACTCGCAGTTGGATGACTACCTTGTCGCAGTTGTTTGTCAGTAAACTGTTGATACGTATCACACTCACGCGAGTCGATCCGCCAGTTTTTGTCTACGTGCAGTGTGAAATGGCTCTAAGTAAGCATGAAGCAAAAAGGAAAAGTGATGAAGTCCGATCGTTCAATGAAGAATGGGAAGAAGAATTTCTTTTTACTATTGTAAGTGTAAACATGATTCGATCGCGAGCACTTAACAGAAGGGAATTCAGGGAACTTTTCGAAGACGAAATACAAGAATATGGTGAACTTTTGCTCCACAACTCAGTCAGGTGGCTTTCTAAAGGGGAAGTTGTTTCACGTTTCTTCAAATTAAAAGACCAAGTACTTTTATTTTTAGAAATGAAAAATGTTTTGCCTGAAGAGTGTAAACTGCTAAAAGACAGGAAGTGGCTTTGTGATTTAGCATTTTTAGTGGACATATTGAAATATTTGAATACTCTGAATACGAGATTGCAAGGTAAAGATTCCTTATTTCCACTCATGTTTAATGAAGTGAATGGTTTTATGTTCAAGTTGAAATTGTTTTGCAACAACTTAGAGCAGAGCATCCTTGACCATTTTCCAACTATTAAACAAGAAGCAAATACAGTGATTTTACTCTTAATCACTTAAAATACAAATCAGCTGTCCAATCTTTGCACGAGTCATTTGAAAAACAGTTTTCTTCTTTTGAATATGAGAGATGTAACATTGATTTGTTTATAAATCCCTTTCTTGGGTCAGAGGTTGAATTAAATAAGTATAGTCCTCCAGTACAAATGGAAATTCTAGAAATTCAAAACCATTCGGGGCTCTGCTCTAAGTTTAAGGAACTTTGTGAGTCACCGACCACTCCACTTCAAGCTTAATTCAGTTCTGGAAATATGTTCCTAAAGAACAGTTTCTCAACCTTCACGATTTTTCTTTAAGGTACATTTGTAGATTTGGCTCAACATATATCTGTGAACAAACATTTTCTTCCATGAATGCCATAAAAAACAAATTTCGTTCAAACATAACAAACACCTTGCCGATATGCTCATTTTAAGTACGTCGAATATAGCACCCAAAATTGATACATTGATAAGTGGAAACCAGGTTCAAAAATCCCATTAGAATCCTTCGAAATCATTGTTTTTTAAAAATAGCATGCACATGTGCAAGTTAATATTGTAAATCTGAACTCAATGTTATCGATTTCTGAACATCATATATTTTTGTAACAATATTTTATAAAATGTAATGTGTATTATGAGTTTTACTATTGTAAATTTGAACTTAATGTGTTTACAATTTGTGTGTGAGCATTATTATTTTTCTGTCATTGTTCTTGTTTAAACTATAAAATGGTAGTTTCGTTTAGTAATAATATACAGTTTACAAAACAAGTGTTGGTTTTACATCATTTTTGAGCACATGACAGAAAGTTAATGTGATATGGTGGCCCGTGACATGATTTGGGCCAAATTTTTGGCCATAGCTTCAAAAAGGTTGGCCGCCCCTGGACTAAACTGTATCGCATTCCCACACGTGAGTCGACCCCGTCGGAAATCGCCGCGGCACCAAGGTCAAAATGATTTTTAATTACTTCGTACAACATACAAATGAGAAATCGCATTACACGAATGATGAAATGATTCGAAGGTCTCAATTTACTTTAATACCCAGAGCACCTGTGGGGGCGGGGGGATTAACGTTCCTACAATACATCGCTGCAGTGGTCCAGCGGTCCACCGAGCGGTCCCACGTTTAATTTTAAAAACAAAGAAACGTCCGAGTCGTCGAGTGGTGTGCAGAACTTCAGCCGACACCGATACGTTCACTCGAAATATACTCAATGTAGGGGCAAAATAAATCTTAAAACGTGTATAAAAACATCAGAATACCACTAGTTCTCGGAAATGTTCAGTCGTAATGGACGAGCAGGACGTCGTGGTGGCATCATATCTCTATTAGTAACCCAAATGCAGTACGTACTGGTAGAAAAAAGGCGCATGCGCATGTGTGTATATATATACATATATATATGTATATATATATATATATATATACATATATATACACATATATATATACATACATATATATACATATATATACACATATATATATACATATATATACACACATATATATATATACACATGTATATATATGTGTGTGTATATACATATGTATATATATACATGTATATATATATATGTATATATATGTGTGTATATACATATGTATATATATGTGTGTATATACATATGTACATATATATATATGTGTGTATATACATATATGTGTGTGTATATACATATGTATATATATGTGTGTATATACATATATGTGTGTATATACATATATGTGTGTATATACATATATGTGTATATACATACATATGTATATACATACATATGTACATACACACACCTTCCGTGACACATCCCTGGATGTGCGCGGCGACTTGCGTCCTGTAGCATAAGGGTACAACTGAACCATTTTACCTTTTCGTGGCCAACTTTTATCCGCTCCAACCTTCTCAGCGTGCTTGCGTGCGTGTGTGTGCTTGCGTACACACTTAGTACCCGTACTAGGAACAGAACATTTCAAGCAACGAGTAATACGCCCAAAACACTCTAAATGCAGACGCCGACCATCTGGTCTCTGTGAAACTCATCCAGCTGGACAAAGACTTGATTGATCCGTCGGGTCAGGCTGCCAATTCTCTGAACTAGACTGTGGCCTACACTGCTCATAAGGATCATTCTGTGTATTTGCAGCATTAGCATTCAATGATCGAGGGACATGTATGCATCGTAGTAGTACTTACGCAATTTGCACATTTCCGAACCCAAATATGTGTCAAAATCTTAAACATTTTTAATGCAGGACGACACCAGACCTCTGCACTATCATGGTAGCAACACGGTCGGGCTCTCGTAGACCCAAAGAGCCAAGTCCTCATTGATACGCGGTCATGACCACGGCCGTAGAACAGGTTTTGGTTACTCGCCTGGAAACTTGAACCCCTTTTTGTTTTGCTGTAGTTCGCCAAGTTACCGAGAATATTGTGTTTTATTGGCGCTGAAGTTAGAGCGGTCGGATTCAAACTCCGCCCACTTCCTTCCCACTAAAATAAACAATTTATCAAAACGTATTTTTTATCAATTTATGAAGTACTTCCTTCGCTCACAAATTTAAGAAAAGACTCCAGCAATCTTTATTTACTATATAATTTTAACAATGGAAAAAAAGTGGGCGGAGTTTTGAGTCCGACCGCCCGGATTACAGCGCCAAAAAGTACGACATTCTCGGTAACTTAAGCCAAACAACAAGGGGGTCAAGCAAAATACATTGGTAGACAGGCGAGTGTCCAGACCTGTACTTCTACGACCGTGGTCATGACTTTTCAATCACGCCAAAGAACCTGCCTACGAGACAGGCATACTTGACAGTCGATTTCAAAGGAGCACAACCGCGAATCCGTTGCACTGAAGGTTATACATCCGCGTTGAGAGAAGGGGATGTTTCCACAGAATGCCAGTCTCAAGATCTTCCTTCGTCCGTGAAGACAAAAACGCCCGTAAGCCACGTACACGCCTGCGCGGGCAGCTTTCACATGTTCACCTTTGTGACACGTCGTGAGCCATATCACTCTCGCCTTGCGATCCATGAAGCGAAAAAAGAAAACCGATTACAACACCAAATGATGCAGTAGGGGAGGGGTTGGGGTTTTGCAGTTCATGGGTACAAAGAGAATCAATTACTACTGATGTTCAAAACAAATTAAACCGCTAGGGCAAATGAGCACTTGGGGACTAAAATGGGCACATTGTCGGCAGTTGTTCCACTTTTTGAGGAACTTTTAACGTACATATTCGCATGAAACAGAAAATCCCAGCACTTTGTGCTTTAATCTGAACAAATTCTAACATGACGTTGAAAATGAACGCTGATTATGTAGGCTGCAGCAAGCAAAAAATTTAATTAAAGAAAGTATAAAAAATTATGTTACATTGCGCGTTAGGCAACAATCCACTAAAGTAAAATACGATGTGCACATGTTATGGCGACCTTAATTCGTTATCCATAAATTTGGTTTAGTCGCTGAACAAACGATCGACTTCGATAAAGAATTTCTCCTATCCATACCAACGCAGAGATCTTAGCCCGGCAATGCATACGGATGTGTTTCAAAGGATATGACCCAAATATGACATTACTAAACCCTCCCTTCCCAATTTTCTTCCATATGTAATTCTTCCCTTAATTTACGAATTCAAATTAAACAGTTGTGTTGTGTAAGCACTCCTTTTAACGGTGTTTCCACGGGAAAAGTAGTTATTCCCAATCCACTGGTGACTTCTGAACAAATTCAATATAGCTTTCAAGCTTAGCAGTAAAGATACCTATTTCAAAAACTAAAGGTTTTTTTCCTTGAAAAATTTGCACATATATATGTAAAACCTTCAGAAATGTGAAAAACTATAATTCTTACGAAATGGATTTTTATAGGTACTGAACAGTTTCACAGTTGAATGTTCGCACTTAATTTTTATTGGGCATAAAGTATCAACAAGGTCATTAGAGGCAATTATACTCAACTCTATATTAACACTAGAATTATTGGAGGGGTCAATTTGACCCTTTCGAAAATTTAAGTGTTTTGTTTTCGATGAAATAATTTTTTCTTAATGGTGTACGTTTTTTACTTTTCCTAGATAATAGAAAACTATATGGTATTCAATTTTGAATGACTTTGTACCAATAGTTTTTTAGAAACACGAATGTATACCTACAATTACTGAAGGGGTCATAATGACCCCGACTACACCGACGTGAAACTACACTTGTGATATCCATACAGTAGTTCAATGTCACAGGTACCCATCGACTGTTGGCGATAATGGCTGAAATTCAATATGCTATTATCTAGCTGGCAGATCATGTTTACCTGCTACACTACTTTATGTGTTCCAGGAGAGAAAATTATATTTCCTGTCTGACATCCACACTGGTCGTCTCACTTCTAGGAACTCGTCTTGTAAGACGTCAATGTTTGTCGTGTCATTCATACAATGGAATAATAGTACCCTTCTGAACAAGTTCAGTCAGGTTAGGATGCGGAAACTTCTCACGCCTGAAGAGGCCCTAAAATATTTCCAGAAACTTTCTGAAAATGATTCAGCGGACGAATCGAATAGCAAAGAAGATAGTGGTGATGATTACGTTCAAGAGAAAGACAGTTCAGATGAAGACAGTGACAATTCTATTGTTGGGGTATAGAATAATTTGCCAAAACGAAGAAAAACTGTAGAAGGACGCAAAACAAAATGCAACGCAAAATGTACTGCTAAAGTGTCAAAAATCAGAAGACAACTTCAAGTGAAACACAGCCTCACGAATTTCAGATCTTTACCAACACTGTAGGTATATAAATATGTGTTTGCTACTATGCTAATAACCCTAATATCTGATATTGTGTTCCAGACATGTTCGTGAACTTCTGAAACCATATTATGATCATTGTGGTAAACAGTACTTGTAAATGTCTTTTGCAATGATCTTCACTGTATATTCATTACAATATTATGTACACCAACCCCCAGAAACATAATTATTCATTTCATTTATTATATTTATAATGACCTAGTTTGGTTCGCTCAGACATCTCTAAATAAAGACTTGAATGGAATAACTTTCAAAAACTCGTTATCACTTTATGCAAGTTAAAAAAAAATTTGCTTCTTCCCAAAAAAAATTATGCATCTTTTTATACATATTACTGCATTCATGTTTCCTTCTTGAATTAATATTTATTCTATATTTCTTTAAAATCCATACTGTATTTCTACTGATTTTTCGAAATAATATGATGTAAAAAATCGTCTTTTCAGGAGAAGAAGTCGGTGCATATAGCCTACCTGCAACATCCACTACATCCACGAGCTCTGGTAGCGCTGTTGGAAATATGGAGGAAACAACAGATGGAACTCAGTAGCATCAAATACAGTCTTCTGAAACTGCTTCAGGTAAATGAAATCATGAAAGTGAAGCAAATAATTGTTATTGGTTTCTTTTTCATTATGAATAATCATTTTAAATTTACCTTTCAGGAAGATGCAATCTACAGAACATTTTGCGTGAAACGAGTGGTGCTGCAGGCCATGCCAAGAGGAATATAACAGAAGGAAACATGTCAAGTGATTGGTGTTTGATGGTAAGTGAAGATATGCTACGTAACATCAAACATTGTACTGAAACTGAGGCGTGTAGAGGACTGAAAAGTTCTGGTTGGGAAATTACGTTGGACGAGCTCGATGCATGTATAGCCATTTTGTATGCCAGAAGTGTGTTCAGAGCAAAAAATCTTCCAGTCCTCAGTTTACGGTCAAAGACATGGGGACCCTCATTCTTTGCCCAAACAATGAGTCGGGATGGATTTTTAGAAATAATGAAATATCTTAGATTTGATGTCAGAGAGACACACTCTGAGAGACCGAAAACAGATAAATTTGCACTTGCGTCTGAAGCGAGGAATAACTTCATATAAAACTGCATTACTTGTTATAAACCAGGTGCAAATGTGACAATAGATGAGCAGCTGTTCCCAAGTAAAGCAAGGTGCCCTTTCACGCAATACATGGCAAACAAGCCGGAAAAATTTTGGTATAAAGTTCTGGCTTGCAGTGGATGTTGAAACCAAGTTATCTTCTGAATGGGTTTCCTTATCTGGGAAAAAATGAGCAACGACCTAGTAATGTACCTCTACCAGAGCATGTCGTTCTACAACTTATGGACCCATTTCTAAACAAGGGACGAAATGTAACAACAGATAATTATTTTAGCTCTAAAAAACTGGCTGAGAAACTAAAGGAAAAGAAAACAAGTATCGTAGGAACATTGCACCGATATAGGATAGAAGTGACCAAGTCAGCTAAGAATGTTCGTCAAGACCTTCACCACTCAACAGTATTCAGGAACAATGACATAACACTTACGGTTTACTAAGGAAAGGTAAACAAAAGTGTAATTATATTGAGCATAGGCCCTACTTCGTCCACGTGTAGAAATTGCAAAAAAAAATTAAAAAGAAAACTTCAGAGACAGTTTCGTATTATGACAACACACACTGAGAAAAAAATTTTGTTGATGCAAACAAAATTTGTTTCAATCAACCAAATCATTTGTTTACAGAGGGGCAACGAAATGTTTGTTTGCTCCTACCAAATTATTTTGTTCCCTCGATTTGTTTGAGGCAAATAGTTGAATTTTGTTAGCAGTACCAAATATTTAGTTGGTCATAAAAATATTTCGTTGGACATATTAAATGCGCATACAATATTTAAAGAACTAAAAAGATTATATTTTATAAACTTGGAAAATTTCTAAAATTTTAAAATTAAAAAAAAAAAAAAGTATGGGCGTGCCGGGATTTGATCCATTATCCTTTCACTTATCACCTGCAACGCATGACCTAACCAACTGAGCTACGAGTGCTTCCATAAGAGGGAGAGTGTTATTTGTATAGGAATAGTAACGTCGTGCGCCGCAGGGCCGCAGCACAAACAATGAGTCGTGGAGCTACAGTGTTTTTCAAGTTTATAGCATTTTCTTTTGTGATTAATCGAATTAACCACTTTGAAATTGTTATACCTAACTTTAAGATACTAGAATTATGCTGATTAACAGTTTAGACGTCCAACTTGTGGCACAAACTTATATTTTGAATGTTAAGGTATACAGTGTTCGCCATCTTATCGCTCACGCACGCCAGCCTGCCATCATCCGCAAGTCAACCAAATGTATTTAGTTTCGCCAACAAAATCATTTAGTCCATCGAAAAAAAATTGTTGGTACAAAGCACTTCACTTATAACTAACAATATTATTTTGTTGATAAGTTGTAACGAGTTGTTTGTTTACACAATATATTTATTCGACGTCCTGTAGCAACCAAATATACGTCTGGCACAAACAAATTGCGTTTAAATGAATAATTGGTCGAGGGAAATAATTAATTTTGTTTGGAGGACTCCAAGCTTGGTATTACCAACAAAATATTGTTTAGCTGAAGCAAACATCACCCAAACAAATATATTTAGTATAATGAAACAATTATTTCTCTCAGTGCAAAATATGGCGTGGACGTCTTAGATCAAATGACATGACCATACTCTGTAAAATCTGGTCTCGGCAGTGGCCACTTCATGTGTTCTTCAATATTCTGGAAGGAAGTAACTGGCAAAAGTATTTCAAGGCGAAACTTCATTCTAAAATTATGTGAAGAACTTCGAGAAGAGTATATGAAGTCAAGGAAAAGGGTTACGCACAGCGAAACACAAATAGTTGATCCTGAATCTGGTTGTGGCGAAACGTCGAAAATGCGAGGTAGGCAGATGCAGTGGAAACAAAACATCTATTTGTTCTCAGTGTTGCAGAGCTACATGTGGAAAGTGTACAAGTAAACAGCAAGTCAACTGTGCTGCATGTATTCAGGATGTTCATTAGGCTAAAGTAGTTTCTGTAAGACATATGCCTGTTATAACATGAAACAAACTGAAATCAAACAAAATAAATTATCTTTAGTGAAATATAAAATACATTACAAAACAATGAGAAAACTAGTAAAATTATGTTGAGTATTGTATTCTACAGAAAACTTGAGAAAAATTGGAAAGATTTTTTAGGTTTATGTTGCACTGAATAATTAGTCAGTTCCAGAAAATTATTAAATTATTTTATGTTTATACATTTTGCCACATAACATCATGACTTGTAAATATGACTTGAATGATTCTTGTAGCAAAAATATAGTTTGTTTTTACTATAATTATTTATTAATTACTCACCAATGTTATAAATGTATATGTATAATATTTAAATATTTTATTTACAAATAAAGCATCAAAAACATTATAGGGTCAAAGTGACCCCTATCAGTAATTATAGGTATGCACCAAGTCCAGTAATTCTAGTGTTAAGGAAAAACTAGGCAAGGAGTCGACAATGGCCTACGTTAAGAAACCAGGATGGCAGGACCCGTGATTCTAACCTGTGTCCTCCCGAATAAGTACAAGGTGTTAACGTAGCGCCACGTCACTCGGTTTGTTTTTTTTTGCATAAATAAATTTGTGATGAGCTAAAACACTCGTTTCATTTTCTTCAAACAAACTACTCTAATAAGTATGCCAACAATTGTCAAAACATGGAATTCTTACACACGACAGACTATAAATCAGTTCACACACGTCACATAAATTCACGTTAGCCTGTCTGCAACTAACGTCCAGGAAAGAAAGAGGACCAAGGGCGACACTATCAAGATCCGTACGCATTGTCACACCAATGTGCAGAAATGCCTACTGCACTCGCATAACAGTGCACATTGCAACTTTAAAGCTGCATTGATCCGTTCTCCATTACATCTAGCTACATCGTCCGTGTAGTGTACACTATTCAATGTCAATCGATTCAACTGGCGTGGAGGCCACCCGATACACTTCAAGACCTACACACGACCAGGAACCTATAACGACATATGCGTCATACATAAACACGTCTATTTACGGTGCAACTACTGCCATCGCCACTTAGTTTGCTTGACAAATCAAAATAAATTGCAAGAATACACGCTGAATGAAGTGCGTTGCGCGTGCAGATGTCGCACAGCCTTCATGTTCTGTAACGTGCCGAGTCGAAAGATCTCATATTGTTGTTCACGTTTGAATATTTGGCATTTGACTGAATTGTAATATCACCAACTGTAGAATCACAAATAAAATTTGAGCAACACAATGAAAATTCCAATTTAAGCATAGAGTGATGCATTTAACAAAATACACCAATTGGCGGTCATTTATTTGGTGACCGAGTGCGGTTTATGTATGAGACCACAAAGGGAATTACAAAGCTATCTCCTGACAGGCCAGTAAATAAAATGTCGAAGCAAAAACCAAGATACTTGAGATAAACAATACGTACAGCTTCAGGGCAGAACATTAAAACTATATTGTAGTACGTGCTCAACTGCAAGGGCAGTTTGGTTTAGACACAATTTCTGACATTTGCTAATAAAACCGTAGGTATTTCATACTTTTCAAAAGTGCCGATTTATTTCTGTTAATCATATACATTAAATAATTCTCGCAAGTTTAACAATACTGGGCAAGACAGCGGAGAAGGTTGCACACTGGAAGAGCAGCCCTCCAGATCTTTCTGACAATGGTGTACTTGTAAAGCGACTGGAAGGGCAGTCATCCCAATTTTTGAAAACGTGTTTCAGTGCTTTAATAATCTTGAAAGCTTGCCGTTTGGATCGGCAGCCCTAAATATTTTTTCTGACAATGGTGTACAGTACTTGAAAAGCGACTGGAAGGGCAGCCCATTAGAATACGTTAGATAGGGTTAGGAATGGCGCTTAACTGTTGCCATTGGAAGGACAGCCCTTCTGGATTTTTGTGACAAGTTTGTATTTGAAAAATCTTTAACAACCGCCCTTCCAAGGGGCAAGATTTCAGGGTTGTTAAAGCACTATAAAAGCGTTTTCAGAAATTTGAAAGACTGCCCTTCCAGTCGCTTTAAAATACACCTTTGAAAGCAAAATCTGAAAGACTACCCTGCCGTGGGACACTTTTTCAGGATAATAACTAAAACAAAACGTTTTCAGAAACTGTACGGCCTGCCCTTCCAACGAGCAACATTTCAGAAGCCCCGGCAAGAGAAGCACATGGCATTGTAGCAGCGAGGCGGGCCGGTCGATAGCTATTTTCGCTGGGGAAACTGAAGAGAAGGGGGAAAGGAGAAGGTTAGCCAGGGCGTGGCTACCAGGAGAGGTGCCGGTACCCGCCACAACAAACTCCCATCAATGCACAATACTGACTTGAAGGAAGGAAGGCTTGGTCCAGCTGTCGCGACTTTCCGCTCCCCTCTTCAAATTAATCTGCTTAGTTATGTATTCACAGCACACAGTTAGTTCTTCTTTCTTCACAAATATTCATAATCAAATAAGTATTGCTTATTCACACTACTATTTTATAGTACTATTTAATAGTTTTACAAGTCTACTCTCTTGATGACTTAGGTACTAATGTTTAGTGTAAGGAATAGGTTATGTAAGAGTCGTGCATGCAAATTTCAAGTATGGCATGCTGCTATGAGAAGACTGCGAGGCAAAAAATTTTCACAAGTGGAAAACGTAGACACAAGTAATGTCTACAAAACTAATACTACATCGAACAAAGATATACACGTTATGCATTGTTGCCGTCTGAACGCCCGTACGGCATCCGATAATTGGTGTGCCCGAAGCCAGGCGCCTCGGGAGGATGCTGTGTACCCTTAGGCTGGGACCACACTTTCCTTTTTTGAGGGATCGGTTTGCCCGACCCCTCTCAGCGAGCGAGTCATGTACCCTAGCTTTAAATGGGGGCGACCACACTTTCCCTAGAAACAGGTTCTGAAGGGAAAAGACAGGTCAGTGCGTCCGGCGGTCCGTGGGAAGGGATGAAGGGATGGGAGACAACAATACACGCATTCAAGTGGGTGCGTCTACACTTGCCGGTCGCACAGCTCCGGTTTTGGGTTGCAGTTCGTAGTTTGGAAAGTATGTTTGACACTGACCGTCTCATTAACTCGAATGAAGACAATCACGATAGTGATTTGACATCAAAATATTAATACCGGCAAATTTTCAATCAATATATTCAGCACATTATTATTATTATTTTTAATTTATGAATTAGTCACTAAAACTCTGTGCGAATTTACAGACTATATGTAAAGTTCATAATTTTACATTTTAGCATATGCTTTCACATATAAAAAACCAAGACATGTATGTTAAAAATGTAATGATTGTATGTGTTTACTTACAATTTAAAATGTGTATTAAAGTACAAGTTTAACTTCATGTACGCTGTTTCTTCTTTAATACGAATATTATTGTGTTAGTACACTTAACATGTTTCAAGCTTTAGTTTAAGAATATGTCAGTCTGCATAAACAAATTTGAGTATAAAAACTGATTGTTTATAGAAAATGATTTTTTTCAAGTATATGTGTTAGTGTATTTCGTCTTTTACTTGTTTTGCGAAATTAAAGTTAAAAGCATTATCTTACATTTCACCGAAATTTCGAACCACATAATCACTTACACAAGGATAACAATAAAAATTAAATGAAACATAACTAACAACTATTCACAGTATCAACTAAGTATATCAAATTATCAGTGTTTTAAAATTATTAAAGTGTACAGCTGCGACAAAACTCAAACGAAAATACTTCTAGCTACAGGAATAAAATTTCAGCTTATAATAGCCATGCTTTGAAAATAATGTGGTAATACTTTTTTTTACATGCATATTACAGTTTTTCTAAATACTTACGATGTGTAACGAACTTCCAAAACATTTTTTTTACTTGGAGATACTTCTGTGAACTAGATAATCTAATTTTTGAAAGCCGCCTTGGTTGGCTCCCTCCTGAGACTGCCATCAAACTATCACTGTCTGCCCCGCCTGTCGGCTAAATACTTAATTTTTACTCTAATTTCCCAACTAACCGTTCTGACAATTACAATTACAAGATCACATCTAACAAATACAAATGTTCATATTGGACATAAAGAAACTTGGATTACATTTGTACGACAATTTTTAACATCGTACCGGTACAATTTGTGAGTTGTATTAAATATCGAAGTCATAAAATATTTAAAAGAAACTCCATTTTCTTCACCATTTTTCAGTGGCGAATTTAACGATCGTAACATTTCACATACGTAAGGTATTAATAAATTAATTGCACTTTTTGGTTCAAATAGGTCAAGCATTCTACAGTTACAAGGTAATCATCCTATAGTAATTACCTGTTTGGAGACTTCAAAAGACGATGGTAGAAAGAAACCGTACACAGTTCTATTACGAATCTATTCCAGTTAGCAACAAACAACATTTATTCGCAGTAGTTTCTTGTTACGTGCGGTTTCTGCTTCTTGCTTACCAGTCTCCATGTTAGAGCTTCTCTACGATGGCGGTTTCGCTATGTGTCAAAACGATTCTATGAAATACAATAAAATAGTAAGTAATTGCCACCCTAAAACGGTACGGTAAGTGACTTTACGTCGTTGACAACGAGATCATTAACGACGCTAACACACAACTTTGTACAATGACAGGAACTGTAAGAGGAGTAGCCATGGCCTTTGTAACGAACCATTCAAGTATTTTCCGAGAGCTATTTTTGGAAGCCATGGAAAACCAAAATCTGGATTGCCGGTGCCGGGGATTGAACCCGCGTCCTTTCGAATGCGAGTCTAATGTGTTACCGCTGCGCCACCTCGATCGGTACACCACCCGAAGAAATATTTATTTATTTATTGGGGGGGGGGGGGGTGGTTGGTAATTGGAAGAAAAAAACACCTGCTCTTACTTTAGACACGGTGAAATTAATTTGCGTTAGTGAAAAAAAAATATGAATAGTAAAGAGAAGTACATTTTCTCTCTCACTAGGGGTACACAAGTACCGCGACGTAGTTGTGCGCGTGGATCCCCGCTCTAAAGTGATTTATGGCGGTAGCAGTCCTGCTGGAAGGGAAAGTGTGGACTGCCGAAGGTCGACCCGTCAGTAGGGGGGCGTTTGTGCCGATCCCTTCAGAAAGGAAAGTGTGGTCCCAGCCTTAGGCTGGGACCACACTTTCCTTTTTTGAGGGATCGGTTTGCCCGACCCTAGTCAGCGGGCGAGACATGTACCCTAGCTTTAAATCGGGGCGACCACACTTTCCTTGGAAACAGGTTCTGAAGGGAAAAGACAGGTCAGTGCGTCCGAAGGTCCGGGGGAAGGGATGAAGGGATGGGAGACAACAATACAGGCATTCAAGTGGGTGCGTCTACACTTGCCGGTCGCACAGCTCCGGTTTTGGGTTGCAGTTCATAGTTTGGAAAGTATGTTTGACACTGACTATCTCATTAACTCGAATGAAGACCATCACGATGGTGATATGACATCAAAATAATAATACCGGCAAATTTTCAGTCAATATCATCAGCACATTATTATAATTTTTTTGAATTTATTAATTAGTCACTAAAACTCTTTGCGAATTTACAGAATATATGTAAAGTTCATAATTTTACATTTTAGCATATGCTTTAACATATAAAAAACCAAGACATGTACGTTAAAAATGCAATGATTGTATGTGTTTACTTACAATTTAAAATGCGTATTAAAGTATATGTTTAACTTCATGTACGCTATTTCTTCTTTTATACAAATATTATTGTGTTAGTACACTTAACATGTTTCAAGCTTTAGTTTCGGAATATGCCTGTCTGCATAAACAATTTTGAGTATAAAAACTGATTGTGTATAGAAAATAATTTTTTTCAAGTATATATGTTTGTGTATTTCGTCTTTTAATTGTTTTGCGAAATTAAAGTTAAAAGCCTTCTCTTACACTTCACCGAAATTTCAAACCATATAATCACTTACACAAGGATAACAATAAAAAGTGGATGAAACATAACTAACAACTATTCACAGTATCAACTAAGTATATCAAATTATCAGTGTTTTAAAATTATTAATGTGTACAGCTGCGACAAAACTCAAACGAAAACACTTCTAGCTCCAGGAATAAAATTTCAAATTATAGGCCTTTGAAAATAACGTGGTAATACTTTTTTTTTACGTGCATATTACAGTTTTTCTTAATACTTAATATGTCTAACGAACTTGCAAAACATTTTTTTTTACTTGGAGATACTTCTGTGAAATAGATAATCAAATTTTTGAAAGCCGCCTTGGTTGGCTCCCTCCTGGACCTGCCATCAAACTATCACTGTCTGCCCCGCCTGTCGGCTAAATACTTAATTTTTACTCTAATTTCTTAACTAACCGTTCTGACAATTACAATTACAAGATCACATCTAACAAATATAAATATTCATACTTTACATAAAGAAACTTTGATTACATTTGTACGACAATTTTTAGCATCGTACAGTTTGTGAGTTGTATTAAATATCGAAGAGTCATAAAATATGTAAAAGAAACTCCTTTTTCTCCGCCATTTTTCCGTGACGAATTTAACGATCGTAACATTTTACACACATAAGGTATTAGTAAATTAATTGCACTTTTGGGTTCAAATAGGCCAAGCACTCTACGGTTAAAAGGTAATCATCCTATATTAATTACCTGTTTGGAGACTTCAAAAGACGATGGTAGAAAGAAACCGAACACAGTTCTATTACGAATCTATTCCAGTTAGCAACAAACAACATTTATTCGCAGTAGTTTCTTGTTACGTACGGTTTCTGCTTCTTGCTTACCAGCTTTTCTAAGATGGCGGTTTCGCTATGTGACAAAATAATTATATGAAATACAATAAAATAGTAAGTAATTGCCACCCTAAAACGGTACGGTAAGTGACTTTACGTCGTTGACAACGAGATCATTAGCGGCGCTATCACACAACTTGGTACAATGGTAGGAAATGTAAGAGGAGTAGCAATGGCCTTTGTAACGAACCGTTCAAGTATTTGCCGAGAGCGATTTTTGGAAGCCATGGAAAACCGAAATTTGGATTGCCGGAGCCTGAGATCGATCCCGGGTCCTCCCGAATGCGAGTCCAATGTGTTACCGCAGCGCCACCTCGATCGGTACGCCATCCGACGAAATATTTATTTATTTATTGGGGGGAGGGGGTTGGTAATTGAAATTGAAAAAAAAAAAAAAACCTGCACTTACTTTAGACACAGTGAAATTAATTTGCGTTAGTGAAAAAAAAAATATGAAAAATAAAGAGAAGTACGTTTTCTCTCACACTAGGAGTACACAAGTACCGCGACGTAGTTGTGCGCGTGGATCCCTGCTCTAAAGTGATTTATGGGGGTAGCAGTCCTGCTGGAAGGGAAAGTGTGGACTGACGAAGGTCGACCCGTCAGTAGGGGGGCGTTTGTGCCGATCCCTTCAGAAAGGAAAGTGTGGTCCCAGCCTTACTTTCTTTACACCACAGATCAACCACCTAAAGGAAAGATGAGTAACTCAAATTTTTTTTTTCGCACTAGTAGTTTCACCTAGCGCTTCAAGTTGTCACTCGTAGACCGAAAAAACTATGCGACACTAGCGCTCCACATGGTGTCTCCATAAACTAATAAAATAGGGGGTGGGGGAAGAGACCAGTATATTTTTATTTTTAATTTCAAAATTCGGTCGGGACTTTGTTTATTTCAACAATAGGGTGGGTTATACTTTTAGTTTAAAGTCTTGCTTGAGACTATTTTTTTTTTTATGTAAATGATAAGTCTTCTTTCGGTACACATCACACACACACCTCAGTGGACAATGAACTCGTAAAACATTTAAATATGAATTTAAAATACAACCAGAAAAAACTGAAGATACGAAAATTATCGCTCAAAAATACTGTATGTTTAGAAATATATTGTCAAGTTTGAACGACGAATGCCACGCATATTTATTTAGCAACCCAATAGCAATAAATAACTTCACAAATAAAGTATTACATGAACTACGAAACAACGTAATATCCACATGTATGCTGATCAACACATTAGCAATGAGTTACAAAACGTACGTCGTATATTTGCATATATTTACGAGAGGCTGTGCGACAAAAAACCCACTTTCATATCTGGCAACAAACTAGCTGTATATTACTATCATTACAAACATGTCGCATTAACCACTTTAAAAAAAAACCACAACTTCTATGCTTGCTACGAGAAATATACCAAACAAAAACAGGACATTTCCCCCCCGCTGAGAATTCACATTTTCGGCCGCGTTGAAGCACTTTTTTCACAGAATCCACTTCTTTAAATTTCTTTAGAATCCCTCGGAAAACGACTAAATTTAATTTTCTTCAGGATCTGACGATTATTTCATTGCTGCACAATCTACAAAACTGTTTCCTACAAATCACGCATTTACCTACCTAACCACAGACCGCCATTACGAAAACGAATACACCATCACCAACGATCACGGACTCGGGAGTAACAAATAAAACGGATCACTCATTTGTCTTCGACACTAGCGCTCCAAGTTTTCACTCGCGAAAACTCAAAATCGTACACAATTGACTAATTTGAGTTTCATCCCGCTGCTCTACACGGAAGCAGAAACGTCGACAGAAAATAGGCATAAAATCTGCTACTGAATATGGCATCGTGTACGACTGGCTTTAGGAATATCATTCAAATAAAGTTAGACGAGTAGACTGCATATCTATTTAAAATCCCCATTTATTTCTCGCATAAATGTGTGGGTTTATTCCGCACTGAAGTATGAATATCTTGGTGTAGAATCTTTATAAAAGAGGAGTTTGTGTACGTGTACTAGTAAACACACCATTATCTTTAATATTATGCCATAAAATGGCGGCGTCAACCACTGAATGACTCAAGAGGTGAGCTACAAGCGACAACACACTGCATGCTAGTTCAGTGACTTGCGCCAAAGCTAGGTTGAGGCGTGATGAACGCGTCTGTGTCGCCCGTAGCGCTTCTGTACATATTGGCCTCAAGCGTGCAATGGACGACTTGAAAAGAGGCGGAGCTTCAGTCACGTGTGGGATACAATTCATACCACCATAGATACCGCAAAACCTCCATTTAGGTGTTTGGCTTCACGTGTACGGTATGAGGTGTATGTCAAGAAAATTTACTCTTCGTTTGGAATTTGTCGCTTTTTCAGGTAAACATGTATCTTAAGGGCGGACTCCATCCCTTCGCAGGCAGTAGAGCTGGATAGGGATTTCAATGTTAAACTAAATTTGCGGTATCTCAGTCAGTTTTAAAGATATCATCTTCGAATAAGGGCCACATTGTAGAATTCGTAGCCTACAATATTGCTATTGAGCAAAATCGTGCAATTTAAAGTTCTAACTGTTTTTTAAGGTGAAA
>PNEQ01093059.1:0-48425 GCA_003012365.1 Medauroidea extradentata | reverse complement strand
TCAAGTGGACTGGTTTGAAATCTATAGCATTGTTAATTGGATTTTCAATGGCTAAGCGTAGGCAACAAATATGCCGTTAAATTGTAATAATACCATGTACCTGCTTAGTGTAGTTTGGAGTGTAGTGTTTTTTTGTAATAAAATTAGTGAAGTTATTATGTAATGAGTCGCGCAGAACTTTTTGAATCCTTTTTTTTTATTATTGTTGCTGAGATATAAGGTTTATCCTTGCGTGGGATAAATTTCACTTTCCCTTTAATAAGAAATTATTGTGGTGCCCTTGAATAGTTGCTTTTGGCCAAAGGACACCACAGTAACATGTATCTGTATCTGCCATGGTACTTATAGCTGTGTATTTTTTTACCAGGCATACATTTCTGTAAGTTGAAACGTGTTTTTACTTTACTGTTGTGCAATTTATGTCCATCTGGCCGACAAGAGGGTAAGAGTGTGTTAGCAATATCGCTAGCAATGAGGTGTTCATTCACTCTGAATCTTATACGCCCGAATGTTTCATTCGTTCCCTAACTTAGTCGAGTATTAGCTAAGTGGTTCCCTTTATCACTTTCAGTAATTATTCAAATAACTAACACATTATACTGAAATTGCAACAACTGGTTTTTCGTGTTATGCAAATTTTACTAGTAAATTCCTTAAAAATAATCTAAATGTTATTAAGATAAAGTGGTAATTTATAATTTGTTATCCACAACATTACAAGACAATATACAGTTTTTTTTTTTTGTAGTTTTATGTGTCATAAACTTGTTTCACAAATTCATGTCAAAACAAGTGTTGAGTCAGTAAAACAAATGCTGCCTGTCATGTTCTGTTATGCCAGAAAAATTAAAAAGTGCCAACATATATTCCGTAATACTGTAGTCTGTTTTGTGTTCCATGGTGGGATGACAATTTTTGACTCAGCTGATTGAGTACCGATGAATCTCAAATGCTTATAAGTAATGAGCCAGAATTTTAATTAGAATAGTGAATTAGGAAAACTCAAATAAAAAATAGGTAAGGAGAAAGTGTGTGGGCCTCTATAAAATTGGTAGTGAGCACCTGGGTGAGAAAGTAATGGGCTGCTACCCTGACGGGAGCGAGTAATGAGGTGAGAGAGGAGTAGGCTGCTATTTGGACAGGAGCAAGCACCAGGAGGGAGTTAAAAAGGTAGACTTCTTTGGTGTTCTTTCTATGTATTGTATGGGGTTACTGTAGAACTCTTGTAGAGTATTTGTCAATTTACATACATCTGACTTTGATGCAATTTATGTTTGTAAATTATAAGCATGAACTGTATTATTAAGTGGGTTATGACATTCTCTGTGGGTTTGAATATGTACTAATTATTTTGTTTCAGGATGTATCATCCTAGCAGTCATCAGAGCTGCAACAACATGTACTGACACAGTAGAACCCCTAGATTTAATAGATGCGCTCATTATTAAAAACTATACTTACATGGACTACAGGAACCTCAGCTTGCAAGACGTACCACCAGACATACCCAGGGAAACTGAGGCACTTCTTCTCTCGTACAATAATATCACCAGCCTTACTGATCAGTTTTGGACCAACAATTGTGCAGAAAAATATTATAACATTTCATGCACTCGTTTGCCAAAGCTTTTCATGCTAGACCTTCCTAATAATCAGATTGAGAACATTTCTTCTGACTGCTTCTATGGTTTGTCACAGCTGACTTTCTTATCCTTACCAAATAACAAGCTTAGCACAATAGATTACAACATATTCGCTAATAACAGACTTCTGTTGTGGATTGATATTTCCGGCAACAGAATAAGTTACGTCCACCCAGAGACATTCCAGAATTTAACCTATTTGCAAAATCTTTTCTTCAATAGTAACATGATTCATGATATACAACAAGATACATTCCAAGGCCTTTATAATCTCACTGCATTGGACATGCAAAAGAACTGCATCATCAAACTAGATGTGAATCTGTTCAGAGATCTAGAAAATCTAGAATTCCTGAATCTTGATTTCAACAGCATAACATATATTTCTGAATTGATATTTCATCATCTTAAAAAGCTGACAAGTTTTAGTGCAGCGTATAACAAAATTGTTAATTTAAGTCCAACATTTTTTTCTTCAGCAAAAAATTTAATTTCTGTTAACTTGAGCCACAACTCTATTAGACATCTATCAAGGTTTGTTTTCCAGGAACTGGAAAGAATGGCATATGTGGACTTTGATTTCAATCTTTTGGAATCTGTATATCTGAGTCGGATTCCAGTCTCATTGACATCAGTTGAGAATACTAGCATACTTGTTCGCAACACAGGACTGTGTTCAGGCTTATTTGGTAAAATTCCATGTTTCTTTTCTTCAAGTAATCTGGCAACACACACCTTTATTCACCATCTCAATTTTTCTTTCAGTAATATCAGCAAAGTGTTATATAGTAAAAGCAATTCGTCACACACGTTAGAAATAGTTGGAATTTCTCTTGCAGGAAACCCTCACCTGACTCTTCCAGTTTCCTTTATAAAACAGGAGCTGTACATCACATCACTAGACCTTAGTAAAACTAACTTGAGTTGGAGAAATATAACTTTGTTTAATGAGATTTTGCAGCTTCAACATCTGAAGACACTCAGCATCTCCTGCAGTGCTGCGTGTGAATACAGTACACTGCTGCTTCTGTCCTCAGTCTTTAATCCACACTACAGAATCAACATTGAATGTAATGAACTTTCAGGGTGTACAGATCTGATTTCTTCCACCATTGAAACAAATGTGTCTTATCCAGATACTTCAGAGAATGGAACACAACGTGATGATAACTGCACCAATATTTTAGATGAAGAGACAATATCAGACAGTTTGTATGATGTCAGTCCTTGCCATAGTTTGTATTTTGAAACAGTAATAACTGAAGACTTTCTGAATGAAAAGTATGACATATTTTGTAACTACACAGTTGATTGCTCGTATGTAAACCTTGCCTATTTACCTCAAGTAAACTCATCAGCAACCTGCATATTTCTCTCTCACAATGAAATCATGGTATTGGAACACAATTATTTTCTGAATTTCAAGGATCTTGAGTACTTGGACTTGTCATTCAATGGTTTAAATGTCTTGGATAAAGATGTGTTCAGTAATTTGTGTGCTCTTATGTTTTTAAGTTTGAATGACAACAACCTGGTTCACCTCAGTTCTTCCACTTTCAAGAACCTAGCAAACCTTGTTTTGCTCACATTACATGGAAACAGAATATTGTTCTATGATGCAGATATGCTAACAAATCTATTACAACTTCAATTTCTCTCCATTGAGTTAAGTAATATGATGTGCTTCCATGATGAAACATTTCAGAATCTGTCTAATTTACAAGTGCTTGAAATACGGGAAACAAGTAGTATTGCTTTATCTAAAGTAGCATTGACAGATGTGCATTTTATTAGTCTGCAGTCTTTAGATTCTTGCAGAATAAGTGGATTCAAGTTAAGCACTGATTCCATTGGGAGTTTATTTAATTCTGTGGTGTTGAGAGACTTGCAAATTCAAGATAGTTTAATACCAACATTAAATTTGGATACTTTAAATAAAATTAGAACTATTGAAAAATTGGTTTTAGTTCGAAATAATATTGAACATATTAACCATTCTTTTAAAGAGTTAGACCTACTTGTTTACCTGGATGTTTCTCAAAACAAGATAAAGTTTCTTCAAAGTAACTTGTTTCTGGGAGCCGTACAGTTACAGTTTTTAAATATGTCACATAACAGCATAACATGGGTTCCATTAAATATTTTTGATTCTTTGTCTTTACTGGAAACATTGGATTTAAGTTATAATAACTTAGTACATATAGCTTGGGAGGTGTTTTCTCAATTGGTTGGTATTCAGCGTCTTATCTTGGGTAGAAATTTTGTTGGAGATAAAAATAGTTCAGACATGAGATATGCTCATAATTGCCCCAGAAGTTCTAATGTTTCTGTAGCCTTTGAGACAGAAGGACAGAAAAACCAAAACACTTCACAAATTTTAACGAATAACATATTTCAACTATACATTTCAAACAAAACAAAGCTTGTTGTACTTTTTCTAAACTGGAATTGTTTGACCAGCATAATGGGAAATGCTTTTACAAGTACTTTGTTACTAATCAACTTAGCACATAACCGTATACATAACATTGATAACGAAACTTTTACAAATACTCCTTTTTTAGAATTTTTGGATTTATCTCATAACTCACTGTCGTTTATAAATAAAAATTTATTTAGAAACCTCACACGCTTAGTTTTATTAAGCTTGACAAGTAACCAACTAGAGTTTGTAGAAGAAGGTTCTTTTTATAATCTACACTCTTTACAACGCTTACTGCTTGGGTTCAACAGGTTGAAGTCATTCAGTTTTAATTCATTGTCAAAACCAAGACAGATACAAGTGTTACATTTGGACAACAACTTAATTACATCGCTGGAAACAACATTGTATTTTAAACATTTAGTTGAAGTGAACGTAAAAAATAATCAGTTGACTGATGTTAGTAATATATTCCATTACATGCCATCACTTAATGTGCTAGATATATCCTACACAAATTTGTGTGATATTGATCGCATGTTATTTCAAAATAATAGTCAGTTGTCTAAGCTTAAATTGGGCAGTAACTGTCTAAGAGGGTTAACGTGTTCACATTTTACAAAGTTACAGCAACTTATAGTTTTGGATGTGAGCCTTGAGGGAACTGATGATGTAGATGATAACTTATTAGACACACATCTCAGCTGGAAAAACCTCACCTTGTTAACCTGCTGGTTCAAAATGCCTAACCTTGATTACCTGATCTTGACTGGGCATCCTATATGCGAGGATTTACAGAGAGTGCAACTAATAGACACCTTGTTCCTCTCTGACACGTGGAAAAGCGTAGTTTGCTCATTTGACTTTGAACTGCCTAGTTTCATTTTACGAAGAGATGGGATGTGTTCACTGGCAAATTCAGCATTTCAAATTCACTTCATATCTAATTACAGTGGATTATCTTTATCACAAAACACATGTGACCCAAGCAGTTGCCCATTGCAAACTATAGATGAAGACTAATCATTGTTGTATTTTAATGTAGTAAAAATACATGTGGTATACATGTTTATGCAAAAAAAAAAATTGTTGGAGAAGGGGGGTAGGAGGGGTGAAACAGCACAGATGGCCAGAACAGGGTACTCAAAAATTTAAGGGAAAAAATTATGTGCACGTGCTACTGAAAAGTATTCTAGCAAAACAAATTTAGAAAAAAAAAAAGTAATGGGTATTGCATCATGTGCTAGGACAGCTTGTGTGTGTGTTTGTCTGTGTGCACATGCATATATGTGTATGTGTGTGGGTGCACACATACACACACACACACACAAACAAACCCACACCTATTATGTATATACGTAGATAAACTCATCCACACATATGCATACAAACATATACATGTATGCATACATCTAAATACAGTAGAACCCTGTTATAATGTTTCTGAAGGGACTCAAAAAATGTTTACATTATAAATGGGAAAACATTATAAGAGGGTAATATTCTATTATAAATCAGTTTTAGGGACCAAATGAAGGTAGCATTATAGCCAGGAAAACATTATAAGTGGGAACACTATAACTGGGTTCTACTGTACACATACACAGAAAAAAAAGAGGGATTACGAGAGAAAAAGAGGGTGGGCACGTCAGAGCATCAGTGCTACAAATTTCTAAGTGTTATAGGTCCGGTAATGATGAACAATTTTTGTCTGAGAACTGACGCCTAGAGAGACTGTGTTTTAAGTGGTGTTTGGTTCTGCCATCTTATAATGGGTTTCCGATTCTAGAACATCTCTTGTTTATTTAGAGAGTCATTCTGTTCGTAGTTGAAATAGTTCAGCAGTTACACGCAGTGGATAACCACAGTCTTGCGCCCTGATCACATTGTATTTGCCAGTTCCTCAGATGTTTTCCCCATTCCCATTCACATACTCTACTGTCACGTCTTCTTTCCTTGCCTATCCAGACTCCCCCCCTCTCGCTCTTGATGCTAAACCATTCTACATCTCTTGTCCATCTCTCACGGTGCCCACTTGTTCATGTACCCTGTTCCCCACACCATTCATTTCCTAGGCTATAACATTGTTGCCAAACTGCAAATAGGCCATCAGTCAAATTTCCTCGGCACTTCACATTCCGTATTCTGTCACTTCTCAGTTGCAGGCCCACATTTCATGTCATCTTTAAGGGTTCAGTTTATGTCTACAAGTTCCCCCCCTCCATCACCCCTCCAATTAAGATATCTGTTATACACAGTTGTCATGCCTCTCCTCAAGGACTGTACCCATACAGTATTTAATTATTTAATTTTTTTAATTTTTGCTTAATATAATTAAACCTTTGGCTCCAGGACATTAATTCATAGACACCATTCAACCACGTGTGCAAAATATCACGAGAAATGGACTATAGTATTGACAGTTTGTTAAACCCAATAACTTTTCTAACAAAAATTGAAAGTTATTTATGCCACGCCCTTTCTAATATATAGTTTTTTTTTTCTGTTGTAATAATTAGTAATACTACCGTATTTTAATTAAAATTTTCCATCAGCTAGTTAGCATGTCTGAGTCATTATTTTATGAAAATTACATTTCATTTAAATGTGAAAAATACAACCCGAATTACAAACTGTGAGCTTTAAAGTTGACTGATCCCTACAGCGCTGGAGAGCAGTAACAATTTTTTTTAAATGTGATTCACTGATTTTGGTTATAAGCATGCAAAGTTTGTGAGTGCATACATGTCACCCCTATTTGTTTTTAATATTTTTGTAATCACCAAAAATAACTGCGAAAAGTACTAATTTCACAATATGAACAGAATCCTGACACAACCTCACTATTCAGTTATTGTTAGCCCTTCCTGCATTATACAAGGTATGATAAGCAAGTTTTCTTACGTTTCAATTTATACGTGACAGTTTGTCGTTGCATCATTTGTTTTGTCTTATGCCATGAATTTAGTAGCTTCAACTAAATTCACCTCAGCTTACTTCAGTAAATGTCAATGTTTTGTAGACAATACAGAAAAATTGTAGTGCTGCGGCTTTCCTGTATTTCCTGCCTCTCGTTTTAGTATAATGGTCTTCACAATTCTTTGCTATGTTTTGGTTGCTATGGCATACCTTCCAATTAAAGTTGTGTGTTAGTATGTTAAAGTTTCATATTATAGACGTAGTTTCTGTTTGTAATTTCAATAATTTGTTACGAGTAAAAAAACAACAAAACAAATTTCCAGAGGTGTGTATTGATAGATATTTTTGACGAGTGTTCGGGAAAATTATAATGATACGTCGTGCGGCGACGTGTCGCAGCAATAAACGGCGAGCGCGGGAATAGTCACATGCTTTGAAGGTCAAATACCTCGCACTCGCTGCGCGCTGCCGAACAGCTGCGTGCTGCGGAACAGCTGACCTTTTCAGGATGTTTACGTTTTCAAGACAAGCCATCACATTTAACATAATTTTGGTAAGTTATAAACTTATGAAATTCTTTAACCTGGTTTATTTCATGGTGTTTTGATTACACAATTTGGAGCGCAAAAAAATTGCGCATTGTTTGTATTAAAAAAAATTCTCCAGATAACGCGATTTCAATTTGCGCGCACATTTTGTGGAACGAATTAGTCGCGTTAGGCGAGGGATTGGTGTATAGTGGTTCATTTAGGTATCATATGTGATAAAGAAATTTTCAAATTCCACCACTGTAAAAGTGTTAATATGCTAGCATGATTAAAATAGATAAAAGACATATCACTTTACTGCAACGGCATTGAGTTTGTTGAAATTCTGAAAAATGGTTGTTCACATGTCTCGTATGGTCGAAAAATGTTCAAATTATTACGTTTCGATAATATGAACATTTCATACTCTAACTTCGTAAACATCAAGTTAATATAGTAAGCCTATATGATTACTGCATTCAGCAAAATTCTAGAACATTGTTATTTTTAATATCTCGGGTAATCATAAATGTTCAAATGGCCAACAATTGGAACAAAAACATAAAAACTATATCATCTTGATAAGTAATAATTTAATCATTTGCTTTAGTACTATGTAAAACAAGTTTGTTTTATTAAATTTGTTATGCGGAACCTAGGAATATTGCTGGAAACGAGAGCCACATACTCTGCATAAAATCTAATGTTACTTATAGTTATATGAGTTCTTGAGCGGTAAATGATCAGACTACTCAGGAAGTCGCTTGTGTCAGCGTCGTTGCTATTGAACTAATAAATCTCATAGATAGAATATCCTACTATGTACTTCCTGGGAATTACTAAATGGAAACCGTCCTAAGTAATTAGAAGGAAAAATGACGAACAGCACCACTCACAATATGAGTCGTAATTATGAAAGTAACGTTAACGTCATGGCTTTGGTAGAGTGAAATCAGGATGGTCAGGCCAGGAATTGGACACAGTTTGTTCAGAATGTAAGGCAATACTTTGCCACTGTGCTACTTTGCTCGAGAAGCAGCGGAGGTAGCTGTCGGCAATGCCTTTTCCTCACTTTTATTACAGTCAATGACCTTACTGTCGATGAGACTTCGCTCACTTAATATATCTTCACTTATATTAGTGTAACATATTTCAAAATTGAAATAAAATTATTGATATAATGTATGGCTTATCTCACAGGTATGATTTTGTAAGTGTGGAACATCGTGTGTGTAAGGTTGAATATTTTATGCTCCTATTTGTATTAAATGCTTAGTGCATATGTGTAAAATATTTTAACATTTCATAAAATTGTGATTTCATTAGATGCAGATACTAATCAGATCTAAGGTTTCATCGTAAAAAAAATAAAATTATTTTACTGAAGTGGTATGTGGGAACTTTTGTGTAACAGTAAATATAAGTTATAAATTTGGTAGTGTTCTGTTTATTAGAATACAAGTTATCAACACAGGGGATTAAGGAGTTTACGTTCAGTTTGTTTGTATGCTAATGCTCCACAAAGCTGCTAGTGCCTGCTGGCCTGGACCTGCTTCTTCTGTGGTGTCTGTGCTGGATGCTGCCAAAACATGAGCGAAAACAGCCACCGCTCAAACACATGCTAGAGTTCTCTCCCCCGTACCTTACAGGAACAGGCATATAAATGTATGCCATATCACAGTTATTTCATTCCAAATCGTATGTTAAACAATTTATTTTCATAACCTTAATCTTTAAAAATATGTATTTACATATGCATGTAAAATTCATTAGTAAGCTGTTTTAAACAACTGTTTTTTTTTTTAGAAACAGACCCTCATATAGCATAACTCATACTTTAATCTAACAAGAGAATAAAATAATTTTACAGAATTTATTTTCTACTTTTGGCTATAACTGCTTTAAAATTAGTACATATAAAATGCTAATAAAATATATAAAAAATACTGTCTAAAAAATTACATTTAATTGATATTTGTACTTGATGTCTACCACAAAATTAATTAATTCGAGCTCCTTTCAGCCATTACTAATTTAGGGATCAATACCCCATTTTAATTGCACACACCTTGCAGGTAGGCATCCTGGGATGCAATTATCATATGCCTACTGTTTTAAATGTAAACATTAAACTACTGTAGGTAGTGAATGTGATTGTCATTTACAGCACCTTTAGAGAACCTCGATGTACTAGAATGAATACAGGTGGCATGCAACATTGTTGAAACCATTTCTGCCATTTTTGAAAGCTTCCAATCGATGATGCATTAGTGTTGCAACATCTTCAGTGAAACATAATATGATGACAATTTTGAGCACACGTTAACATTTCTAAATGTGTCAGTAAGTTACTGCAGCTTACAAACTTCTTCCCACTTATTATTATCACCACCCCTGCAGTAGGCCTACTGCATCAAACACCGCTGTTTCCTGGGAGGTATAGGTGGTTCGGAATAAAGTGAGCACTCAAAGCCCTGATATATTTATGTTTTCTGCCAATTTAAATCTTTCTGTTTAAAATAGCCATACACATTGCCACATGCTTTTATTTACATAGACCTAGCAAATTTTGTGAACAAAGTATTTTTGCGGTGCTGTTTACAGTGATGTTTGCAAACATGCTGGTTGAGGGTGTTTGTATGTTTCTGGCAACCGAGGCAGAAGGACATTTATAGGATTTGTTCACAGGATGTTTACCTTAATCATTATTTCCTGTTTTATTTAACATAAATCTTAAGTGAAAACAAACTGTGTTTAGGCAAAGTATGGGTGATACTCATTTATTTTTTAAGAAAATCACACAAAATAAGTTTTTTTCATTTTATGCAGTTGCATAATTCAATTTCATGTACAACATAATAAATTGTAGAAGGAAATTTAATTATGCAGCTGAATAAAATTAAAAATTAAAATTACATAGTTTTCTTTCTAAATAACTTAAGGCCTCATCCATATTGCGTATAAATACAGTTGTTTTAATTTCAGATTTATTCGAGATAAAACAGGAATACATGGTAAAGGTAAACATCCTGTGAACAAACCCTGTAACCGTCCTCATGCCTCGGTTGCCAGAAACGTGCAAACATCCTCAGTCTGGTTGCAGCATGTTTGCAAACATCCTTATAAACAGGAGCGCTAAAATGCTCTGTTCACAGGTACCGCTACCAATTCAACCGCTAAAATACGCCTAATATATACAGTCTTTGCAAACACTTGCTAACAGCTTATGAACAATTCAACTGCTAAAATATACCTTTTGACTTAATTAACTACACTTCAAAGAGAAGAGGCAAAAACCTAACTCTGATGTTACCTATTTGTGGTATTTTGAACTACATCTGTGCAGTGACGATTGGCATTCAGCGGTCCGGTTGCTTCACTTTGCGCTGGCGCTAATTATACAGTGAGTAGGTATGACAGTAAGATCATAAATAAATTTTGTAAAGTATATTAAACACAGAGAGGTTAATGTCATTTGATGTTCTTTCAGTAATGTTGTACTTAAATTCGAAAATACACAGAACTACAAGCAATAATTCGCCAACACCATAACAAGCAATAAGATAACTCTTGTTAATGTTGAATTATATGCAACAACCACTAGTAATTTTTTTCAAAGGTTAAATCTTTAGTGCTCATTTCATCTCGAATGACCTATAGGCTACTAGTGCCTTTTATGTGCGTTGTCAACAGCTAACCTGCCAGACATTACATACTGTATTGTGTTTTACAAAGTCACCTAGTTTCTCTAAATACCACATCCCGGGCATCCATCCTCTGACAAAAATTGAATCTAATTACGGGAACTGTAACTCCAGGAAGTTTTTCCACCAAGGCGATCTGGGTTCGATTCCCGGCGGCACTACTCCTTACTCACCTCATGTCACCCCTCACCAGTGCTAAAAGATCTAGATGCTAAGCGCTGACCAAAATCTCTCTTTCACTCCTCCAGGAAGTCTTTTGTAATTATTTGTAGACACTTTTACTGTACCCTGTTGAAAAGCAAGTAAATATGCAATAGTTGCACAGGGACGAAGCCAAGGGAAGATTTAAAGGTTACAACACCTCCATGCTCCCTTAAACCCTGAAAAATTTGTAAAAATAAAAAAAAAAGTTATGTAAAAAATAGTAATATTCTTACCTACGATAAATTCAAATTTTAGATAAGAAAACTATTTAAATAGCATAATTTTGTCATTAACATCAAAAATTTCCAGGGAAGGATCCCCAGACCATTGCGTTAAATGGGCAATCTACATTCCTGTATCAAATTTTGAATTTTTAGGTTGTAACTCCACCTTCCATATAAATCCTAGCTGCCCCACTAAGTCGCTCAGTAAGTATTACGTGCTGGACTGTGTTTATGCTTTTTTCACCATTTGAGGTGTAGATATATGCACTCTTAGGAAGTAACTTTTTTTGAATAGGTCTGCCTGTTAGAATAAATTTATAATAAGTGTGCCAGAGACAAATTAACACAGAGTTTATGAAAAAAAATTACATTTTGACGTTGCGGGTTTGGATAGGTCAAAATAGATATATCTTTTACATAAACATGTATTACAACATGTCCCACTCCTTCCCTGTTCTTGCAACATTTTTTTGTGAATAAAATGAGTTATAGTCCTAGACCTACAATAATTTTTATCCATATAAACCGTTACGACGCACTATATTACTTAATAACATGATCGTAAAACAGCAAGACATAAATGTTGCCAAAGAAAAAAATCAAAAATATGATCCAAGGCTAATAATGATGTTATTCTCTCGAACCTTTTGCCACTCCTGATTTTACAGACGAGATTACGAGATTATTATACATTCTAAATCACTACTGTCCACTTCTGCATCTGTAAACTGCCAGTTGCATTGTAAAATAATCTACTGTCTACTGAATTATTGGGCCTGATGTACAAATATTCTCGTCCGTTTTCAGTAGAACAATTTCAAAATTTTTCCTTTAGATTTGGTTTGAGCACTGAGTATAAACTGCTTCTTTGTTAGAGTATATGCTTCGTTGTTCTTAATTATCAATCAAAGACTATGTGACTGTATATAAGTCTATTGTAAAATTAAAACTTTTAATACCAATAATAATATTATAAGTACAAAAACGTTAATTTTTTACCACTTTAAGCACAACACCAAATTAAACTTTACTCTTGTTTTAATAACCTCCAGTCAGAGCAAGACGTGACATCAGAAAGTTTATTATTGTGAAATTAATGTTTGTAACAGTGTTTTCTACAAAGCTGGTAGTTTAGCATGCTGCATAAATTAGAAAGTTAGTTATAATACATAATATAAAACTCCTCTGTAAAACAATTTGAATAAACCCATTTATTATCTATGGCAACTAAAAAAAATTAAAAAAAAAAACCTTTATAACACAAATTTATGTTCTTATTATGTTTGACAGCATTCGTCCTTAGGCTCTAAGTTCATCGACAGACACACACGGACCCACAAGACATGAGTGCCACCTTAAACCTCTACAGCTCATGTGAGTAGTGGTATAGTGCAGTAAGTGAAGAGATTTTGGTAAGCACTTAACATTGAGATCTTTAGCGCATGATATGAGTATGGAACAGTGCCAGAATGAATGGGCTGGGGAAATTGGAGATCTCTGGAAAACCCACAGACCAGTGGCTTAATCCAGCACAGTGGGGGAGTTGCATGAATTTTAAAGTAGTTGAAATGTATGTCATATTAATTATAAAGAAGAAATATGAACACAGCAAAAAGAAATTTTTCCTCTAAACGCTTTTGTTTGGAAATGCAATGCAAAATAAAATCATGAAAATAACAGCTGACGTGGCAGTGTATGTGAACGGCTTTTGATTGATCCATGTCATCAGCCGGCATGGAAACGTAAACACTTGCGTTCCTTCATCGGCAAAAACACAGAACGGCGGCGAAAGGTTGTTTTAAATTATATTGTGCTTCGTGCATGCCGTAACGTATGATGACATTGCCTGACGGGTACGTTAAAGCCCAGTCTGATAATTTACCGAAGGTAGACGTTAAAATAATACCAGTTAGAAAAACTGTGTTGCAGGCCTAAATCTTTTTCCTACTTCATTGAACAGCAAAGCCTTCTGTTAAATACACTTTTAAAAAAATTATTGATTATAGAATATTTGATTTATTAAATGTGGGTTCGTGTCAACATCGAAAATATAATTTTAATATGATTACAATGCATTTGCAATGTTTTTATGTTTACATCCAAGACAGCTTTAAATACAGACACATGGCGTTGGGGTTTCATTACTGTGTTCCTTATGTTACATGCTTAACATAGCTATGAATGAATCTCAAACAACATTAAATAAGTGAACTATACATATCACAACCTAAATAGCTACAAATTAATTTTTTACTTACGTCAAAATGATCTTTGCAACAGTACAAAGTACTGGTCATCGAAACATTTACATCTCTGCGCACAGCTTTGAACTATTTTAGTCCTATTTGTTTGGATTTCGGGACAGTAAAAAACAGTTTTGAGTCTGAATTAATTCTCGTATTTATGCATATAGACACAGAACACCACTTATAGTCAGGCATTCTGCTGAACGCTCTTTAACAATCACACTCGCGCATATGCTACTGCTACTGCTAGCCTGAGCTGGCCTACTACACCGGCTGATGACGATGCAGCGGCAGCCATGTTGTAACATAGGGTTTTCGTGGGCATTTTGAATGCACAATTTTTAAATACTCATATTTACCTCATATCAACTCCAAATTTAAAATTTTTACCTTCTATCATCTAGTTTTTTGACACAGATTACTTTAATGTTCTCAGTAAAATTTGTGAGAAAAAAGGCCCATTCCCACGCGTGAAAATCCAGCGACCAACCCTCTGGGCATAAAACCTGGGTCACCAAGGTGGGAGGCAAGCAGTGGCGGATCCAGCATAGTGAGAAGGGATGGGAGGCTATGCCTTGAAAATTGTGTATAGATACACCCCAAGCCAAAGGCGGGGAGGGGGGGGGGTCCGGGGGCCCTCCTCCGGGAAAATTTTGATTTTAGAGATGCAAAATAGTGCTTTTTAAGGAGTTTACACACAAAAAATTTAATTACATAAGGAAGAAAATGTTAAAATAAATTATGTTTTAAAAGTATGTACAGTAGTGCTAGAAAAATAAAATAAAAAAATCTGACCGTAAAAAGGGGAGGGGGTGGCGGGCCCGATTCCCCCCCCCCCTAAATCCGTCCCTTCGACGGCCGTGGCCCCTTCTGGTATAGTGCAATGCAGTGTATGTTCAGCCAGGTGTTAAGCACCAGGAATGTGTTATTAATGTTCCGTCGGTGTAGCTAGCCATCGGCCACCATACGCCACTGCTTTTAGTGGTTGGTACACTAACATTAATAATATTTAGTGGAACACCACATCTGTCTTCTCTGCAAGCTGCAACAGGAATGTAGCCAGACTGGGGCTCCATGGGGTCCAGACCTGCCTTACCTTACGAAATACTGCTTAAATAGCACCAATTCGCACATTGAAAATCCAAATTTTCCCAGGGGAGGACTCCGGAATCATCACTTTATTGGTAGATTGATATTACTTTACAACTTTCCTAGATTTGAGATCTCCCCCCTCCTCCCTCCCGCACCTCCTCAACTACAAAAACCTTGCTATGGCCCTGGATGCATGTCAGTGGAATGATGATAAGGTCCTGTGTTGTAAGAATTTGACTAAGCCGTTGGTTCCAGCTACAGCTTGTGACAGTGGAATAAATTGATGAAATCCACATGTGGACTTTCAAAAACCATCCTGATAACTCGTGTTGCACTTTAAATTGTATACTTCATGTTCTGTTGTTATCTGGTTGTTGAGACACCTTTGGAGGCTCTCTTTGGCAACTAAGTGTTTCACTGTGCCACCAATGCCATCACATGGGGGACTTTCCATGGTTGGTAGCAAAAAGTGTCCAAAAGCTTCTACGGAGAAATCTTTCGCATGACAGTACAAATGTCTAAAATGTTTGCAGTTATTGTTTTGGCCAGCATGGCGTTCATTAAAGTAACATACCTTTTATACAAATATAAATGTTTCACAAATGAACTTGGTGATTTCATTTTGTGTTGCATATACACATGTCACATCACAGTCCAGGTCATCCGATATCAAGCACTGATTAGAAATGGTCAAATCTGTTCAGCCAGGCAAGCAAACATACATGACCACGGGGATGTAGAGAACAAGTACCACTTGATCCTCATTGTATCTCATCCTTGATAATATATGAGAAATTCTCATTGAAATCTAGAACAAAACTTCTGCATGAGATATCAAATTATCTTTAGTTTCTTTCAAGTTGTTGAATGGGGCTCGCTGCAATAAAGTAGTGTGTAGTAGGTTTTACCTTTTCTTCTGTCACTTACTCCAAATATTTATCAACACTCACAGTATCCTTATTAATCAGTTGTGATGCACCGTACTGTATTGTTATAAAAACTAGCTAATCAAACTGAAAAACATAAATTTTGGAATACTGTATATATATCATGTTGAAGATCGTAACCTGCAAAAATCACACAAATGAATATGACATTGTAAACTGTATTATTATAAGTATTTAAATGATAATTTTATGTGTAAGTGTTGGAGCCATGCTGGAGACAAGGGACTGCTTGGAGCTTCATGCTTCCACACCACATTGGTCTATAGGAGTTGCAGTTGGGGAGGACTTCTTGTCCTCACTCCTGCTGTTTTCTTTCTTTCTCATCCTCCTTCTCTCTCTCCCATCATCAAGGTTTCTCTTTACACTGGTATGGTAGTACTGTATTTACTTGTTATATATTATGTAGTAATTAAAGAATATGTTAATCATTACAATACTGAGAAAATATTAATGTTCAATTTAATATTAATAAATTAATATGTGGGGAAGGGTGGACTCATGCATCTCACAGATGACAGAATACTGCTCTCTGATTGGCTGTGGGGAACCTCGCCACCCTCACTTGCCTGGGGGATGGGGAGGTGACACACGGACCACCAGGGAGACTGCGGTTTTTCGGCACTCTTCAGTGAGATGCAAACATGAGAGTAACTAAATGTAAGCACTTTATGTGATAACTCACTCCAACATCGTCATCATATGTGGATTCGGTGGACAGTGAGCTTAAGGGTCACCAGCAGAGTGGACATCCGGGTTACCTCGGTCGAAACTCCGGTATGTGATCCATCGCACAGTAATAAAACGCCAGAATTAATCTTAAGTTTCCGCCAGCACATAAGATTTCTCAACATCATCACAATATGCCACCTGATGTGCGTCAGTTCGTAGAGACTTGCTACACAACCAAAGTCCTATCGTTTTTATTTCTGCAGCTAGCCAGGCAATTTATAATTTCACTATACACTTACGGTTACGAACCCAGGACTTTGCCACCAAGGGTCATAACAAAGTTCTGTTCAATCAGTGCTTACCCACTGACTGTATTCTACCTCATCTGCAGGATTATAATCATTTAGTTTCACTTGAAGGAATCTTCTTAAATTCTCACTTGGCAGGCAGTCAGAGTAGTGACATAACATAGATTATTGTAGGCCTATTTCATAATTTAATTTAAATTCTTTACAAAAATATTTAAAGAACCGTTGATTTATCTTTGTAATATGTTAGAACATTGTCGAAGGATTACTGTAAAACCTATAAATATAAGATTGTTTTAACTGCCTTCTGTTAAATATTAGCATTTACTGTTTCACAATTTTCCCACTGAAAACAATCTTTTCATATGAAGTAAATTTTTACAGCAATGAGAAAAAACAGATGCTTTTAGGCAGTTTTTCTTTGGATTTGCATACTTGGTTTGACTTACAAAAAAAATTCATGCTGTTTAAAATTTATTTGCTGAAGTATAATTTAAAAAAATTCTGAGTACCAGTACACTCTTTAAACAGAGTTTCATGTTTGACAAAAGGGAGCATACATTCTGTAAAACAAATACAAGAAACCTATAAGAATTTATTCATATGTCTAATAAAGGCTACACATAAATATTAACTTTCATTGAAATCCTTGTCAGTGTGTGACATGGCTTTAGTGAATTGACATGGACTGATCCTGCTGCCATTTTAGTAATGTATATTTTAACTTAGTCTACATACTTAAACTTGTTTTACGTAAGTTTAATATTTTGTTTGTTCACCCTTAAATGATTAGGGTCATTATTGAAACACCAAGGATTGTTCATTTACACTATTTTAATATGCAGCTTATTGTGAGTGGACACTAGCACTCCTGTTTTCCATTGTGACGAGAAGCATGATTGCACTGTCCCTCAATTCATTACGAGTTTTTGAGCAGACGGGATCTGTCTGTTTGCAAATGATTTTAACATTTGTATTAAGAGACTCATGATGGTATTTAATGGAAATTATGTGGAATCTTTTTATACTTTAACATCTGTGTGTGACACTCCATTCTCGTAATTACGTTCTCCAGGCACAAGAATTTAAATTTAAACCTTTCTTGCCAGATTAGCCATTGTTGTATTGCTGGATCTTGCAACATTGTAGCTTCTGTTTAATGTTTTAGTTTGTTTTATTTTGTAACCAATGGCATGTCGACTGTTTATCTCAATGTGTTCCGCGCACCTAAACAACTGCATATGGTGCAAATAGAATCCGCATGTGTCCCTTTGTCTGAAAAATAAGTCTTTGAAGGCTTCAGTGTATCTTTGTTTTGTACTACAGCCATTTCTGTGGCCTAGAAAAGAGGAAGCGTTGTAGTATTAGGTCCGGCCTTTGCATGTTCATTGATTGTGAATTCAATGCACCATGAGACGTTCAGCCAGCTAAGTGACACTTTTCTTATTAATTACTAAATGAACAAATATCTGAGGGCTCACAGCATCACATTTATTTTATACTTCAGTATGATGCAATAACTAAAATCAAATGCTGTTCATTATAAATTTAATATTTTTGTGATCAAAATATGTCACTTGTAAAATGCCAGATGTGTGGGATTACTATGGTGGCATCATTTGTGATATTGATAGTTGGTCATCATTTAGTGCTTGGTAAGCATTTGTGACTGTAGTCACACTACCAAAGACATAATACAGAGTGTTAAATTATATTGTAGACAGGAATGGGACTTTTGAAGAATATAACATTTATGCATTTTATGCATATGAAACAACATATAAAATGTAAAAGCTGTTATATATATAACATATAAAATGTCAGTTAGGCTAATAGTTCCACAGAAAAACAAATTTACTTAGTGTTGTCTTGTTTTCCTTCTTCAGGTGGACATAGAAATTGTTTTATGCTTTGAAATTCTCACGTCTTTAATTTTTTTACGAAATTTGGTAAAAACTTAAAAGATATAACTTTTTCTTAACTAACTCTAAATTTCACTCGGATTTCACTGTTGTAACAGTTCCATTTAAATTATAAATTTACGCTGAGTGACTTAGACTACCCACATTCAAAGATAATACTGAGATATTCAGAGATCTTATGTTGTAAATATTGTTATTTTTGTAAATTTTGTGACATGCTCTATATCCCTATTGTTTTCTTTTTGACATGTAGAGGGTTTACTGGAGTGAATTTATAAATAAATAAAGAAGAATGACCTTCTACAAAAAACATTTTAGTTTGTTTTTAGTTTCAAGGAAAAATGTCACTCTCAGAACTTACATTGAAGCTGATATCCAACCCTGTATCATTTACACAAATTAAACATGTTTTTTCATTCAAACAGGAGCTATGTACCCAACAAGGTATGTAACTGTCTGACATCAGACAGATCAAGAAAATTTATATGAGTGTATTATTAATTAAAGTTAACAGTAAAGAAGTCTCAGAGTGAGTAATACCTAGGTACTAATGCAATACTGTATTATAAGGAAGTAACCATTGTATTCACTATTAGTGTGAATATTTATGTCACTGTTGGTGTGAATAATCATTACTGCCTATGTTAGGTACTTAAAAGTATGTAATTAGGTATTTTATACGCTAGTAACTATAACAGACAATTTTGTTTTTTGTCCTTTATTTTACTGTTAAAACTAAGATTTATATATTATGTTTAGTTCAACATGTATAAAGTTAGATCTGTAAGTTGTAATATGCATTGCAATTTTCATAATTTTTTTGTACTTATCAGAATTAAGCCCTAATAGTTTATTCTGTACAGTAGGCCTACTTATTTATGTATATATTTGTTACAATATTATTTACGGTCACTTCTTACACATTATGAAAAATTTTGTTTGTGTGTTTTAATATTATATATTCATTTAGTAATCCAAAAATGAACACATTGTAAAAGAATGTAGTTTGTATGGTTTGATATTATTGTATATACTATTTTATTTAATAATTCAAAAGTAAAAACAAGTTAGTACATAACAAATAAATTATGAAATATTTTTTTTAATCAGGTAGTTGTTTCAAAGATAATGTATTGAAATAAGTTTTTAATGTACAAAAAAATGTGCTTTTAAAAAATATAAAGTGGATAAAACTGCCATGTATAATGTGTGTATTCTACAGTAGTGAACACAATTATATGTTTTGTATGTTTTTATATAACATGCACCCCATCAGTGGGGCTAGATTCTATATTGTTGGACTGTCTAGTGCTTTGGGGTAAACAAAACCCTTAACACATTCTGTGAAGCTTTGGCACAGAAAGAAAATACTTGCGTAGTAGACTAGTCAACCTGTTGTGAATATGCAAATAAAGAAAAAATATTCTATAAAAAAAATTTTTTTCCTACGTTAACGAATATCAAATAGACAACTGTCCAGCCAAATGTCACCACTCCTATCTTGCTCGCCTCTTTCCATGCCTTACTTTACAAAAAAATGGGGGAAAAAGCATCTGTTGCTACCTTGAGATGTTTCTGAGCTACTGTATATGATGTAAAATGGTGCACTAAATCTATAATGAACATAAAATTATTATATTTATTTATTTAATTTACAGTAACTAGGTAAACAATTCTTAACCCCTGGAAAAAATTTCTGTTTAAAGTATGATGATTACCTTTAGTACTCTTAATTGTTGACCTGGAAGGAATTTATAAAAAGTGTGTAACTTAAGTTGAAAGTATTTTAAATCCATTTATTATACTAAGTGTTAGTATTTTACTTTTGTAAAGAGGTAAAGAATGGACTATCTAAGCTGTAAACTTAAGAATATTGTGTGTACCTCCTGCAACTGTGTTTGTGTGTGTATGCAGGTGTATAATCTGTCTTTGGTGACAGACTCTTATCCTCCTTCCACATTCTCAGACGAATCCCATGTAGTTATTTTTTTCATTTGCTCTTGGTTTCTCTGTTGGGTATTATGTGAAGACATGATGTGCGAGTCGACCGATACTGCTAATATTGTCAATAGGGTAATTGTGCATCTTGTTGTTTATACCTATCTATAGGTGGTTCGTGATAAGGTGAGCACTTTTGAAGATCATCTTGTCTAGAATAATAATTAAAAATTATTATTTAATAAGATTTTAGAAGTTAAAATTTTGGTTAGTGCTTTGTTAATATTAAGAAGTGGTAGGAAACTATAAATTCTCTGAACATAAAACAGTAACTAGGGTTTTAAAGGCGACATTCTCACACAGTACCGTTCTGCATTTAGTGATCTGCAACCAATATGACATTTCTGAAATCACAAGTTTTGACTTTAAAAAAAGAGAATTGTTTGTTCTGTGTGTCAAGGAGGTTGAATTTCATTATAAAATAACACTCGGACATAAGTAAACTATTGGTCTTGTTCAAATTTTAAATGCAAAATATACTGTTCTTAAGTGTAAGGAAAACTGTAACAATAACTGTGAATGAATGAGAGATGTTTGGTCAGCGCTTAACATCGAGGTCTTAAGCGCTGGTGAGAGGTGACATGATGTGAGTATGGAACTGTACCAGAATGAAAGGGCGGGAGAAATGGGAGATCCCCGAGAAAACCCGCTGACCATCTGCATCGTCAGGCTCCCACATGCGAAAATCCGGAAACCAACCCCGCTGGGAATTGAATCTGGATCGCCTTGGTGGGAGGCGAATGGTCTGACCGTTAGGCCACCAAGGCCCCTTACAATAACTGTGGAAAAATTTTGAGGGCAAGGGTGGAATCTGTTGTAGATCTAGTTGCTTTAGCATTATTGCAGTACCAGTGGCATAAAATCTCTGAAATGCATGGTGTTCTCTAGCAAAATAATTGCTCTCAGGTGTTGATATTATTACGCTGCAAGCTTTACTTAAACTTCGTGTTGAATATTTGTAGAAAATGTACTATGTTGCTTTGGTAAGTTTATGAAATGGCATAGTACACCCAGCTGGTTTGGTGTACAAGTCAATAAAGTGTTGGTACTGTTTTGAGGAGCGGGGCCAGGATAATATTTGCAGAGGAGCCCTATTCTTCAGAAATTTTTGATTGTTAGGGGATGCCAGAGTTCAAGGCTGAAATACCTACGTCTCAAATATTTACAACCTAAATTATAATTTTTGAAGTGACATTTCTGGTGCAGTTGATAGTAAATGTTAGAAAATTCCATTGCTTCCTAGCTAGAAAGTCAGTAATTAAAATAATATACAATTTTTAGTGTAAAATAGTTTTAATACTGCTGCCTAAGAAAAAGTGTTAGATAAAATTTTTATTTCTACAGATAATTATTTAATTGCTGTCTTTGAAAAATGTAAGTAAAAATCTTAAATTTCTATGTGAAACTTGGAGCTTGCCACTTTCTGTCCTAAAATAATTATATTTTTGCGGTGAGAAGGTAAGGCTGAGCTAAATGTGACACTGACACACTTATCCAAAACTTTTGACACCTGAAGGAAGGTTGTGTATCCCTGTGACTGTATTTATGTTATTAATAGAGTATATGCATTAATCAAGTTAAATGTAGCGGTTAATCAAAAGAAACTTTGTATTTCATAGATCTGCCATTCGTTTAGAGGCAAAAACTTACGTATTGACATAAAATTTTTGGTTTCAGAGAAACTCAGAAAAAATACTTTTATAAAAAATATATTAGCTTATTAGTTTAACATACAGATTGCACATTTTGTATGCTCCCTCACAACCACTCCAAATCTGAATGATACATTTTTTCACACCAGAAATGTGCAATGCTTTATTTTCAGCGTATTTTAATATGCCAGTTACGGGCACGTTATGCAGCAATTTTCATAGTCATATTTTAATTTTACATTTGTACCAGATATAAATTTTTCCTATTTAAATGTAAATTTTGTAAAAATTTTGCTCTTATTAAATTTTTTTATTGCTCATAGTTTTTATGTAATGGCTTGTAAATGTCAACATTTTGTTTGTTACAGTTTTATGTACCACACTAAAACCAACTAACATACCAAAGTCAATAAATTCATTGTGAGTATCGATGTAGACTACAAGGTCTCCCATATAGAACCACAAAGTCAAATATTTTTGTATTTTGAAAAAATTGTTGAATTTTTAAAATTTTTATTTTAAATTTAAACGTTTTCATTTAAATACAAAAGTATTTTATGTTTTGTTTTTATATAGAACTTGTAGTCTGTAACATTGCTATTCGCTGAGAATTGTTCCAGTTTGGTACGTCAGTTGGTTTAAGTGACATAGACAAAACTGTAACATGCAAATTTTTATATTTACGAGCCATTGCACAAAAACTATGAGAGATAAGAAAATTTCATAAGAGCACAATTTAGTCACATTTTAAGTCTAAAATAAGAAATCATAATATCTGGTACAAATTTAAAAATTAAAATATGACAAAAAATTGCTGTAGACCATGCCTTTAAAATCTCATTTTCTCTCGAGAAAAAAAAGCCCTTTTATCATTGTAGCATAAGATGAAACTAAGACTTGAAAAGGAGGATTATGTATCATTTCAATTGTTTAAGAGACATAGACGCTGATATGTAAATAACAAAACATTGTGGTATTTTTATCTTATCTCTTTTGACACTTGAATACTGACTGGCATATTTGTGTGACTCTTGAAACCAGTTTTAATTTATTTGAATAAGTCAAGGACTCTGTATTCATAGAAATCACGTGACTCAGTTTTTTTTTGTAGTTACCCAGTCTGATACGATGAAGATTCATAAATGAGGGATTTTTTTTCAAGCTCTTTTTTTGTGTGTTGCAGTTGAAAATCTGTACACTATATGGATACTGAGGTTCAGAATTGCAAGCATTATATGTAGAAATATTTTTAATACAAACCTGAAGTGACCTTAACTTATTAATAATAATGAGGCTTGTATTAACAGATATTTGCAAAAACTAGCTGCTTTTCCTGGAAATACAAACATTTTTACTGCCTACATAACTTTGTTTTACTAGTAAACTTGATGTTACATTGCTTGACAAATAAAGAATATTTCTACTGAGCAAGATATTTAACAACTAGTCTCTAATATAATTCCAAAAGAAAAGAAAACCACTTTGTATTACTGAGAGTCTTGTCTGTATGGTATAAGTTGGTCTGATTTTTACATTTCTGTTCTGAGAAGAATGTCTGTAAACAGGGTTGCAGACAACTTGTTTTTCTAGGAAGTCAGGATGAGTTAATGAAGGTGAAGCAATGAAGCTGTCAAGTACCTTGCTTAGAAGAGAAATGCTAAAAAATTAGGCTAACTTGACACTGTATAGATTATATTAATGAGGATTATATTAACAATGTTTCACTGTATCAATTTTGCAACAGAAAAATAACGTCCAAAATAACAGCAATAATTTTTGTCCTATTGTGGTCTATGGCAATAGCGTCTCCTGAACAAATGTAGTAGGAGGGCAGTTTTTTTATGTTGAGGGCAGTTTTTTTTTATGTTAAGACCCTGTCATACTGTCAAATTTTTCCTTCCAATCGCTTCAAATAATGTTGGATGGTAGTGACATCACAAAACGTCACTATTGCTGTCATATTTGTTGGAGGAAGTTTGATGACTTTCATTTTCCTCCAATATTTGTGAATTGGATGGGTTCAAAAATTTCTTGGATGTTGGATGGCTCAGCTAATCACAATCACGTCCATTGTAAATGGAAATATTGTAACCTTCATTTGTGCACCATGTTGATTTGGATAGAAAATATTACTGTAGTTTTAGATAAAGATAAAGACAAAGCAATCCAATGTAATTTAAATTAATTTATCAGTTGCGGTGTCTACAATTTTAAATGTAGGCCTACTGAGTCCGTGTATTTGTGATTAAAATACCTACGTAAATCTACAAACATAAAAAAAAGAAAATATTATTCTTCAAAATATTGCAGAAAAATTACACTTATATTTTTTTTTTCTTGAAGTTTTCCTGCTAATAAATTTATTTTTCATCATTTACTTACTGAATGCTCTTAAATTGAAATAATGTGTACTAAACTCTTACATTTATTCTAAAACATAACCAAACATATATGTTACGCACTCCAACGTGACAGGGTCTTTATATAGGCCTACTTATTCGAAAAACCATGTAACCATATTTCATACACCCTGTGAAACCACCGCCACTGCCTGAACGTGTCTAACCAATATTTTTGTGTGCAATTAAAATAACACCATTAAGATGATTTTTAAAATATTTTTTATCAAGCATAATAGCTAAAATGGACTCTACAGACTGCAGTACTTCAAAATGTACTAACCAGTTGTATGTGAAGCTTAGGTATAGACATGAAGTGAACTTTGTGACAGATATTCCACCAATAAAATTAAATGGTCACCGCTTAGTGTCCCATAGTAAAAACGGTTCAGCGGGAACCTTGCACGCTAGTTCAGTGCTTAGTTCGTTTTGGCAATGTGGCATTTGATGAGTGTTTCAAGGTCATCCTTCTATCTTTGCGATTTCTGAATCTCTAATGCGCAGGTAGGCAGTGCCCTGAGAAGCAGACTTGACCAGTCACACTGCGGTTTCAGAGTGTGTGGTATTTCAGTTGACTTCTAACAGAAATTACTGAAAAAAGCTTATGAAACTGAAAAGGTAAAGTGTCTTGGGTACTCTAACGTTCGGTCTACAGGAGTATTATGGTATTTCATGTTGGTGTCTACATCTACCCTTGTTTAACATTGATAACATTGTTGGCCACCTCTATGCACTACCGAAAGTAAATAATTTCATATTGTTAGAAGCATTGGTGTTGCAAAGTAATGGGTTTTATGCTTGGTCATAGGATGAACGACACTTGGTTGTTACGAAGGGCATAGATAGCTCCCTACAGAAGCATTTATAATTGTTGCTTAGCTACAGAAAAACCTGACATTAGTTCCTTGAACGTAAAATTCTATGCTATATAAGAAAAGTTAAATGACCAATGTGAAACACTTGGATGTGTTCTGTAGTCTTTCAATAAGATATGTGCAACTATCAAAACAAAGTTTCTGCCACCACCTCACTGGCAGATTATACACTAACAGCTAACTGTTCTAAATTAATTAGTTTTGAAATTCAGTATCAGGTACAGGAGGAGGGTAAATAGTGAAGCGGCAACACGTTTACTATGTAAGTAACTGGTACCAGTGATTTCAATCAATTTTAATGTGATAATGATTCTGAAACAAAAAATGTTTAAAAAGTGCTAAATGGTGCAAATTGATGTTAAAGGTAATTAATGTAAATTTTTTAAAAATTTGAGAAGGAAAATTGTTTCACTAAATTTTTTGGGTACTCCATTCTTCTGCTATACTGTGGTTTACTTTCTCCCTGCCTTAAAGCATAATTTGTTTTGGTAGAAACTTTCACAGTTGCATGCACAACAACTCACCAAAGTTATTTTTCTCACTAAATTTTTTTGATATCCCATGCTGCCCCTTTCCTACGTTTTACCCCCTCTCCACGCTTCCAAAAGTTTTCTTTTGGCAGAAACTTTTGTGGATTCATTCACATTTCACCAAAGTTTATTTTTCATTAAATTTTTTTGAGTATCCTATTCTGCCCTTCTTCCTCATTTTGCCCCCTCCTCTCCAAAAATCACTGAAATCTTCATGGATGCATTCACACCTCACCAAAATTTCATCGTGATTTAACGAATGATATAGGAACTCCTAGAATATGAACAAACACATTCATTTAAATACATTTTAGCAGTCCGCCGCGGCAATGCTCGTGTGTATCACTCACAACACCAAATATTTACTTATGTACTTCAGTTGAAGGACTGTTTGGACACCAGATAAATAGCTCAGCCATAAAGTGTTAGGATAACCAAGGTGCAGATTGAGCTTACTCTGCAGCTGGCTAACTAGCTACAGCTGCCCATGTGAAAAACTATCCTAAGGTTATCCCTGTTACTCATAACAACTGTCTTGGGCCTTATTTATAATCTAAGCAAAACAGACCTTGAATACAAGAGTGTATTCAGGTGATATAAGTAGTATACGTGGTATGATGACTCATTTACCTCCAACTCAACCATTGATGACTGTGTCCTAAATCAGTACTGTCGAAAGTTAAATAAATGTAAATAAAATATTCAATCATTGGACACATAGAGGTTGTACAACAATACTTAATGATGTAATTGCAGAATGTTAACCTTCCTATAAATTTCTTGGTGACTTTATGTGCTTTTTCAAATCGTCTGATTTGAATGGTTTACAAAGACTACGTTCCCCTTTTAGAAATTAAGTTATTTTATCAGTGTTAAACTGATATAATAATTTTTCATATTTGCTTGATTATCATTCTTAAGGGCGCGGCTACCACAATTTTTATCACCAATTTTTTTATTCTTATTTGTACCAGATATTTTTTTTCTTATTTTAGACACAAACTGTGACTAAATTTGGCTCTTATGAAATTTTTTTATCTCTCATAGTTTTCGCGTAATGGCTTGTTAAAGTCATATTTAGGCATGTTTCCGTTTTAACGACTTCACTAAAACCAACTGATGTACCAAACTAAAAAAAATCACAATGGATAAAGACATTACAGGCTACAATGACATGCTCATAAAATTAAAGATTAAAAATTATTTGTATTTTTAAAAAATGCTGAAACTAAAAATAAACATTTTAAAAAATGCAATAACTTTTTTAAAAATACAAATAATTGTTATCCTTTAATTTTACGAGCATGTCATTGTAACTTGCAATGTCTTTATCCACTGTGATTTTTTTGAATTTGGTATATCATTTGGTTTTAGTGTAGTCCTTAAAACGGAAACTTGCAAAATATGACTTAAACAAGCCGTTACGCGAAAACTGTGAGAGATAAAAAAATTTCATAAGAGCCAAATTTAGTCACATTTTGTGTCTAAAATACGATAAAAAATATCTGGTACAAATACAAAATCAAATAATGGTGACGAAAATTTTGGTAGCCGCGCCCTTAAGCAAATAACGTCTCAGTATCTCAACTGGTTAGATAGCAATCATGGGGTAGCCAAAATAAAATGTTACACTTTTCCATTCTTTTAGTGACTGAATTTTGCAAAATATTACTATCACGTGTTAAAACTTCTGTATAAGTATCCCAATTGAAGTGAAAAAAAAAAAAAAAACACTATGAAAACCAACGGAGTCAAAGTTAAATCAATGGTTCATTCAAAAACATTTTTCATCCATTCACAGTGTTGAGGGGTTTGAATTTAGAAAGTTCTGAATTCTGTTTATAGACATTTACGTATTCATCATCATAAAGCAAAAAGTAACGCTATATCTTGACTGGTTCAGTAGCAATCAAGGATTTATCTAAAACACATTCTATGTCTTTACACCTCCTTAGGGTTAAAATGTCGACAAATCTATTTGAACAGTTAAGGCTATTGATTGAGTGTTACATTTAAGTGAAACCATGACAGTAGCCCTTTGGATTTGAGAAATATAGATGATTAGTTGAAAACATCTTTTATTCAGTTTCATCACTTTTCACCTCATTAGGTGCCTAATTTCGAAAAATCAATGAACCACATTTCAGGTATTTAAGTAAGCATTAATCTAAAGCAAAAATTTGTCAATATCTAAAAGTCAAGTGGGACCAATTTATAGCAATCGCAAATTGAATACACATTATACCGGTTTTTACCTTTTTAGAGTCGAATTTGGAAATTATCCTGACATAGTATTTTAAAAATACGTTCTTAAGTAAACATCACTTTGATCTCTCAACTGGTTCAATAGATATGAAAGAATAATCAAAAACACATTTCACATATTTTTTTACTGCTTTAATTAAAGAATTTCAAAATATCTTGATCCCATCTTAGACATTTGTACACTTATCAAATTGAGCTTTAAATCATGACAATAGCTTATTGGGCTCGAGCTGTACAGATGATGAAGAAAAACACTTTTCCTTCCTTTTTACTCCTTGCAAGCCAAATTTTGAAAAATTCTAAAACTTCTTTTTGGGTATTTATATAAGAATCATTATGAAACGAAAAGTAACTCGGTGTCACAAATGGTTCGATAGGTATCAATAATTAACTGAGAACACATTTCAGGTCTTTTAACCGCCCTTAAAGATTGAATTTCAAAAATCTTGAAAATAATTAATATGCATTTTTATGATTGACCCATTGAAGTAAAAGTCACAGTCAGGCATCAATTTCGAGCTAGGTAAATACATTTTAAAAAACATATTACACCCCTTTTCACCTCCTTACGGGTCGAATTTCTAAATAAACCCCTTCGTAGTGCTCGCTTACAATCTAAATGAAACCCTCACAAACATTTTCACGTCCCTAGGTCCAGCAGTTTGGGCTGCAGTTTGATGTGTCAGCCTGTCTGTCTGTCTGTCAGTGAGTGAACTCTTTTTTTACATACAGAGATTTACACTAAGCTTCCAGTTTGTCCAGGTGAATTGGCCACTGCTAGGCAATAATTAAGTAACTGTGAGCGAGAACTTTGTTTTTCTCCTCTGTGAATGAGGTCACACGCATATATAACTTTAACAAATACTGATTGTATTGTGAGGAACTGCAAGATTTAAAATCTTAAATGTCTTATCTTTGTGATGAAGTGTAATAAAGGTACAGGGTCAAATAACGGTTTGGTTCTATTTTTATCACGTTATACAAATGTTGGTAAGCCCTGCGTTTATTTGTAATGTACAATGAGTTGTTGACCTTGGTAGTTAAAAGTCAGTGAGATAAATGTTTCTGACTTCAGGGCCATGCCACAGTGCTTGGAAGATAACCAAAATGGTAGATGGTTTGCAGGAGCTTTTCACTTTGGTGGCTACGAGCCAGGGTTTCATCAACTTCACCATCATAGTTGTGGAAACGCTTGGGAAAGGGGAAAACTACAATGGTGAGATATTGAGGGTACGAGTGGAGGGCCACAGAAAAGATGGCAGTCATGAAAGCCTGCCCCTCATTGTCAAGAGGCTGCCCTCAGGTCTCAAGAATGGACTCCTGGAGCAGCGGACAGCAGCCTTCTACACTAATGAGCTAGTCATGCACGGAGAGGTGTTGACACGAATGAGGATGTTTCACGAGGAGGCAATCCATGGAGGAGACGAGCGTTTCGTCATGTTTCCGCTGTTCTTCGGCACTCACGGCTCTGGGCTGACTGCCTCTTTGGCCTTAGAGGACATGACTGCTAAAGGGTACCGCTTGACAGATCGTCGGAAGGGCTTGGACTCTGCACACTGCAGACTGGCGGTCAGGGAGTTGGGGCGACTGCATGCTCTGTCCTTCGCTCTCCGTGACCAGAGACCCGATGAGTTCCAGAGGCTCACCTCACTATTGCAATTCCCTGGCACCCCCAATATTGAAAACTATTTACGGTCCATGGCAGGCCATGCTGAGCGAGCACTGCTGCAGAAGCTCCCAGAGAGTTCTGTGTACGTGAAGCGGTTCCGGGACTGTGCTCCGAGGATCACCTCCATCATGGCAGATTGCATGAAAAGCAAAATTGCAGAGCCATATGCAGTCATATGCCATGGGGACTGCTGGACCAACAACTTCCTATTCAAGTACTCTGAGGTATATTTCTGTAATTAATGCACATAGGATGTAAAGATGGGGCTAAAATTTCAAACTATAACTTAACAGATATGGCTTCTGCCATAGATGCTGACGTATAATGAAGTCAGTTCCTTGTACAGAAGGGCCCAACTGCGACCTGTAAAAATTTTTCCCAACTAATTTGGTCTTATTTTTTAACGATTCTTGCAAGGAGGGCAAGTTACTTAGCTATTTTGGACATACACCATTGCAGCAAATGATGTGCCACAGCAAACTGTTTTTCTGTGAGACATCATTTGCTGCAATGGCGTATGTCCAAAATACTTATTTAGTTTGTATCTATTTGGTCAACTTTCCCAGGGTATAAGAATTAATGAGGGCAAAGTCACAGTAAATAAAATAAACAAAACCATGTGAAAATATTTGTGGTACAGTTTTTATGCTAATAAAAGATTATGAATAGATATACACAATATTTGACTTTTTTTTTTGCCCTCAGTAAAGAAGGGCTCATATATATATTTTTAGTGCTGGCTTTTTTAAGACTTGAAAAAGTCTTTGTGCAAGATATAGCAAGTGTGTCATTTATAGCCCCACAACATTTATGATTGATGTAGGGGCAGTAGTCAAGTATCTGTTGGTATTTCAGAACAATTTGTTGGTCCTATGGTAACCCTGAATGCGAACAGTGTATCTTGTTGGTTACATTGTGTTCATACTAGCAAAACACTGCTGACAGGTAGGTGAGAAGTATGCTGTAACTGTGTGTGACCATTTTTTCCTACACTGCTGTTTCAACCTGCACCATTTTACGTTCCCAAATAAAATTATATATTATATACCAGATTTAATACACACGCTGATTCATTGTGACCTGAATTAATTTTTACATCAAAAAATAGTATATGCCACTGTTTTTCATGCCATATCACAAATTCGTTGAGCTATTGATGTGTGTTGTAGTTTGACTTTTTTTTTTGGAAAGTATTGATGGCATGCAACACTGCCTATTGCAGTTACTTTTGTTCTGCGTGGCGGGACTAATTTTTTTGGATCACAATTGGTACAGAAAATTGGTTTTTGGTTTTATGTCAAGCAAATAGACTAGTGTGGGCTACTGTTACATAATTGTCCAGATTATCACATGTTTTGATGATCATGACGACTCATGAATGCAGAGTAACAGTGGGTTACTGTTTACTGCTAACAGCTCATACGGCCAATATACCTACTTATTCCTGTCTGTTATGAGGCAGCCTACAATTTGTTGGTCAAAATTTTATTTCCACTACGATCAGAATATATTGTTCTGATGTGCCTAGTCCTGCGTTTTTGCAGTAGTGTTTACGTGCACATTTTCAGCAACATCAGGATGCCAGTAGTTTTGGGGTTACAGAGTTGATATTTGTCTCTGTGACACAACACTACTCTGAAATATTTTTTTTCCAAAATTACAAGTTGGGGATTGACGTATGTGTGTTCTGTATGGTGTCTGCAGATATTTTCTTGTAATTGTGTAAAAAACACTTCATGTACCGTATTGTCATTACATTTTAAACTTTATAATAATAGTGAACAATCTTCTCAGTAAGTTATAAGATGCTAGTTATATCCCATTAAATTGAGCGTTTATGAAGATCTGAGTTTATTTCTTACAAGCAGATGTTAAACCCTTAGTAAAAACATACAAGTTATAAAAATGTATTTTTGTCATAACATTGATTGTAACTGTATGTTGCTTGTAAAAATATTTTGTAAAGGAAATTATATTAATCAAGCAGTGATGTAACATGCCATAGTAATATTTTATTATTATTTTTGGCAATACAGTCATCAAAAGTGCTTATTTTATGGGAACATAAAAAATTAAGTGACTGTCCGGACCTAGTGGACGCTACAAAACATTTTCTTATGATTTTTTTTGGTAGCAAACCCAAAATTATTTACTTTGGACGACCATATAATGTAAAAATAAATTGCTGTTATTTAAATCAGTAACAAACAGTTTTGAGGTCAGTATAAAATTATGCTGTGTTTATCAGAACTTGTTTGACTGGGTGAATTCTAGAAGGTTTTTCAAATGCTGTTTTCTTTAGTTTTTTAATACATTAGACAAATAGTTGGCCTACAGTAAATATTACCGTTTGCTTGGTATCCATTAAGCATTTTCTATGTTGCAGGATAATCAAGACCCCATTGCAGTTTGCCTCCTTGATCTGCAGGAATCACGGTATGCCTCACCAGTGACAGACCTTGCACTTGTCCTCTACTGCTCCACAGACAGCAATGTCAGGAGGCAACATTACCAATCCCTGATGTCAGAGTACTACGACAGTCTGTGCGGGTACATGCAGCGACTAGGGTCTGATCCACAGAAGATGTTCCCACTGGCTGCATTCAAGGTGATCAAGGCACAGCCTCTCATACTAGTACAGTCCCGAGTCACTTCTTGCTTGAGCTATCCATTTTAACCAGGACCAATTGCGGAATTAAAGGGGGCCTACCAGGCTGAAGCCCTCCTCAAAATTGTGTTCAAAATTATGTAGCCAAAGTATGTCCAGTCCTCTCAAGGAAACTGAACTCTATAATAATCAACTTTAAAAAATACTGTCGTTTTGATTTTAAAATAATTTTAATGACTCTAGAACCTATCGTGCAGAGATTTTCGGATAAAAAAATAATTTTAAAATAAAAATTTAAGTAGGCTATTTTTGAAAGTCGGTTAGAGTCCCGGATATTGTCATATTAAAAATTATAAAACTTACAGTTTTCAATTTGTATGGATTTTGTGATTTTTAATCCCTTATTTTTCTAAACACAAATTTTTATTTTTTACTCGAAAGCAAAGCATACTACCGTCCAGTGCTATATAAATATACATTCGTAAATAGAATATCTACTCGGCAAAAACAATTTCATTGAAATAAGATGAATAGTTTAGATTTTATGGACCATTGAATATTACAGTCGTTCACCGCTCAACACCTCAACTTTCCATGCCCTCTAAATAGTAGGACTTCAAAAATAACTATAAATAAATAATTTCTTAATATCTATTTTTTTAGGGGAAGATACACTTAAAATGTTATGTTCGTAGGGCCAATCAGTTTGGATTGGGCATTGTTGAGTGGATGAGGACATTCTCTTAGTTTATATGTTCGTTGGCCTAATTGATGGTTCGATGGTGTCAGTTGAATTAAAATACAATGTTTAAAATTGTTGAAAAAACTTGCGTGTACGTCTAGAAGTTGAAACTGTCTACTGCTACCTAATTTAGCAGTCTTACTCGCACAATTCTAGTAACTGAGATTAGTGAGTTCTTTGAGTGACATTTCACAGCTCGGGCCCAATCACCAAACAACTTACATAAGAAACTTTACAAGACCTTATCGGCTCTACCTCTGAAAACTGATCAAGCTCAACTACTCAAATAAAATCGCATGAAATCCTTTGATGGACTGATTTCTGCAAATTTTTAAATGTTACGATTAAAGGGTTATTTGACAAAATTTTACTGTATCACATTTTAGGTCCATTAAGCAGTGGTTATTTTGACTCGGCAAAGTAACTTTATTTCACTCAAAATGTTAGGTTTTTGTAGTTTCTCTAAAACTTTTAGTCGGAAAAACAAATGTAGTTTTCAATCACTTGACTCCCAACTATATATTCTTTCACAAAATGACTTCAGAACTAAACATTTTAATACATAGCAAAGCAAAGTTATCCCCGCAGGGTTAAAATTCTCCAATTTACGGTAATAATAAGCAACATGTTAACAGCTCATATATCAATGAAGTAATCAATTTTAAACCTTACCGGGGTAATTACACCAGCATCATCGTCTTCCCTTCCATCTTGCTTCGGCACTTTGATGAAATATGATGATAGATTACTTCGTTTTCTTTTTTTGTCACACATATTAAAACTTTCGTGCAACATAACTTCACAAGCAGCATAAAAACGGCTTGAAAAAGCTAACGTGGCACAGACAGTTACAGCACAGCGGAAGTGATATCTTCAGCCTACAGACTGAGACTAGACTCATGTCATGTGGATACCAAACTCGGCAAACTTTCTAGTCCCTTGGAGGAGGCAGTTATATTGTTGTTTGAAGGATGTGGCTCAAGGGGTAGGATACGGCTGACCAACCTCCTACCCTGCTGTGCCAAGAGACAGCACTCAGAAAAAATAAAAAAGTAGACGGGAGAGAGAGAGGCTTTGACCTGGAAGTGAATTCTTGCAGCTTAGTACAAAATACACCTAATTCCAGCTTCCAATGGACTATATTTTTTGATTTTTAAAATGGAGTATTTTTATTTGTGGGGGGGGGGGGGGCTGGCCCCTTGGTCCCTCTCTGGATATGCCACTGACCTCCAGCAGTAGTGACCTGAACAATGATTCACAGTAGAGTACCTACACAATTCGTCGAACAATGCTGCTGATAGCACTGTGGATTCAAAGACCCATTCATTCCCTTGTGCTCACTACATGAAACTGACAGCAATACATGAGATAAGAACAGTACTATCAACATTGGGCTGTGGATGATGGAAAATAGTCGCATCATCTACCATATCCAGAGTCCTGTGGTTCATTGTACACATGCAGATAACTGTACATAGGTATGGCAGCTGGGTGCACTGTTAGGCAGAGGTAAGCCAGATAAAGAGGTGTAATAGTTTGGGCAAAGTTTTCATTGTAATCAGTTGGACATATTAATTGAATACATAAATCCCTGACATTTGTCACTTACTAGTACAGTACATATTTGGGGACAAAGTTCATACATTTACGTTGTAATGGCACGTTTGAAGATCCCTTTTCACGTGGTAATCACCAAAAGTTCTCGGCCTCACTCGCTGCCGGCATGAGGGCTCGATCTCAGGGTTTGCAGCTATGTTCGTGGGTATCGTGAGATTGTGGATGGATTAAAAAGATCAGGCTTCCAATTATCACTAGTTTACTTGAAATCTCCACTGGCAGCATTTACACAGTTTACATTACGCACGTGGTAGTCTGGCAGCAACAATGCTTTAGAGGAGTAAAGAGTTTCGCTCGGCCCACGTCCATACTAAAACGGTCCTTATTAAGTTAAGGTTCACGCACCAAATCAAGTGTTCTCTGTCTCTCCAGGATCTCACACTCACGCCCGCATTCCCGGGTCGCGGCAGCAGCCTCCTCTGTCCTCACTACTTGAAGAACACCCGCAGAATGTCAGAGTCCGCAAGGCGTGATGGCTGCCCCACTCCTAGCCATCACGGCGTTGCCAAATGTACATGAGCCGCAAGGAACTCTTTTCAACATGAAAATAATTAAAACCTACTTTAAATAAAATAATTCAAAACCTACTCGCCACACACGGCTCTAAATTTAAAGTTGCCAGTTTAGAATATGAATTAAATGCACAAAGATGACTAACCATTGTTAAAAAAAAAATTATATATATATATATAAAAAAAGAGAGAAATAATAATTATTGGCAATAAATATTTCAAATTTGTGGACCATGTGCCAATGATTTTAAATAATGAGAAGTCATCATAGTTAAAATAATAAAAAAAATTTTAAAAAATTTCACTGCAGAATTATGTCTCTTTTTCCAGATGGCTTTTCATGACCTCGCAGGACCAAAGTTCGTCCAATTATGTACTTTAATCAATATGTACCTACTTAAATTGTTATGATGATCAACTCCATTTAATCATACATATTAAGACCTAAATAAGCTGGGCATATTCACCTACAGAGACTCAAACACTCACTGGAATGAACAATTATGCTACCTAGCAGAGAGAGTTGCGTAGGCACCCTAAAAGAATCTACAAACCAATACTTACATAAACCTTCAAACAATGAAAAAATAAACATTAAAACAGGTGACCAGATGGTAGAGTATGCCACAATGTCGACAGTGCTCGCAAATATCACATCAAACAAAACAGTGTGCCGTATCACACTACCAGGATTGTGAATTGGTTCAAGAAACTTTAGAAATAACTCACATTAATATACTTGACAGATAGTCTGGATTTGAATCCAGTTAAACACTTATGGTTTAACTTAGGGAAACGAGATAAAGTAGAATTATGTTATAACATCTTTTAGGGTAAATGGGATAAAAGTGTTGTAAGCAGTGCAGGAAACCCATTTAAGCAGGAGTGAATAATTTTACTCATGTAACTTCCAATTCCTTACTTTTATGTTTATTCGATTAGTCTATAAACATATTAAATAAAGTCTGTATGCCTTTAGGAATATCAGTCGCACATAAGTAAATAGAAAAATATAAATATAAGAGTGACTTTCCCATTAGTATTCTGAGATTCAGGATATCATCTTTAGGATCGTAATTCTTAATATCACTTTAATGCTTACATATGATACTCTTTCAAATGTTCTGTAGCTGTCTTTAGCTACTATATCTGAAATACTACTGATACAAAAAGTTTTACTAGAGTCGTGGTTAATACCTGAACACAAAAAAATAATGCAGGAAACGGAAAATACTGGTCTGTAGTAGTCAGGAAATCAAAGCTTTATTGTTTATGGAAAAATGTTGGATCCAAGGGAAAAAAAAGGGTATTATATGTAGGAAAATGTTACATGCAGTAATGTTATAAAGGATCTTAACTACAATGCTGTATAATCACTACTCCGCATTATATGTTGTTGTACTTGTGTTATCAGACTCCCCAGGATAATTATGCTGCATTGTTGAATTGTTGCATTGCCAAATGCTCGTCATTATTTTTTTTAAAAGTAGTTCCATAACATAATTAAGTGGGTTGTCGCAGTGAAATGGTTTGTCTGTTTAGAAGCAGGTTGCAATATATTCCCACAAGACATTGATTTGGAAATTCCATCTGGATCACCTTGTCAACAAAATGATGTTCATCGAACAGGAAAAAATTGTACCAAATGCTGTAATAGATGTGAACGAGGAGGTTGTGGGTAAAATGTAACAGCTCATACTCATCATCACAGGAGAGGAAATATGTAACCTTTTTGACCACATTGCCATTTTAAAATTATATTTAATGTAGTAACATTTAATAGACATTACTGAAAGGAATTAAACAATAAATTTTATGTAGGAATGCTTTTCAAAATTACAGTACTATGCATGTCTCTTGAATGTATGTACACAGGAAAACAAGAAAGTTTTTTAACAGAAATTTTTTAATATGTTTGCTTTATACTTCAGCAGTAGAATTTTAAAGTAGTAGTTAGACCTAAGCAAAAACAGACAATCATGAGTTTGAAAAATTTGCAGTATGTACAGTGCTGTAACTTTCTGTCCATGAATGCCCCATGATGTTTTTTCCCTTTTGTCTTCAGGATCAGGAGCGTAGGTTCTCACAGTACGGTCTATGCTGGGCACTGTTAGCACTGCACTTAACATTAGCGGCCCCCGAGGACACCCGAGACCTCCAGTCTATGCTGACCTCTTCGACAGACCTGGGAGGCATGTGGAATGAACAATACATCCAGAGGATCACAGACATCATTGTGGACATGGTAGATCGTGACTTTATATAGACACTACTCTTATTCTGCCATACCTACTTAGTCTTGCAGTCATGTGTGTATGTGTCAGCACCTTCCTCCTAGCTTCTGACCCCCTTCCATATTTTTAATATAGAGTCAAGGCAGCATGTTGAATTGTTTCAATATTTGTGTTTACAGACAGAAAAATTATTAGCTTTCTAGAACTGCAAGGAACTTGGCTTCTAATTAAAATTCTGGTTTCACTGTGAGTTACTGTATTTCTTTTCAAATTGAATCCAAGTATGATGAAAAAAAAACCGTACTGAAAGCAGGAATATTAAATTCATAGTCAACTTAGTTAATATATCAATTGAATTAGAAGATTTTGAATGATTCCTGGAAATAGAACTCACACCAAGACAATCCAGGTTCGATTCCCAGTGGGTTGGTCCTCTGATTTTTGCATGTAGGAACCGTGCCGGACAATACCACTGGTCTGCGATTTTTCTTGAAGGTCTCCCATTTCTCCCGCCCTTTTATTTCAGCACTGCTCCATACTCACATCATGTCACCCGTCACCAGCGCTAAAGACTAGATGTTAAGTGCTGACCAGAATCTCATTATTTTATCGGAAACAGAAATTAGTTCCTGAGAATTGTATGTACTGTAGGTCTGTTTGTAGTGCCAATAATTTATTCCTTTCTCTGTGCAGTTATTTTATTTTTACAAATTTATAGTACGGTATTTAATATTAAGTTTTTGAGATTTTTACCTTTACCTTCAGAAAGTCTACCATAGTTCATACTGTAGAGTTCTGTTTATGAAAATATGCTGGTTCTCTTTGAAGTGAATGCGTACTTGTTCTTGTATTGTTATTGTTAAAATACATATTTTATGACCATTTTCGAAATGTAAACTTGTAAGGTTATATGTACAAATAGTTTATGAGCCATACAACGAAAGTGAATTTTACTAATACTGTTACATGTGAATAAATTTATTTTTAAGAATTTTTGTGATGTATTAAACTACATCAAATTTTTGGTGTCACGGTTAGGAATACAGCATTTTCCGCAATCATCTCTGCATACATTAGTTGTAAAAATACTGTATTATACTTTGAAATGCATGATCTCAGTGAGTTTTCTTGGAGATTATTTTACTATGTGTTTCTGCTGGGGCTTCAGAAATTTGGTAAACAGTTAACTGAAGTTTAATGTTTACACAAGTTTTGTGAGTGTACCTATGTTAGATGTATTTTACTACATTTGCTTTTTGATTGGATCTGCACTAAATGAAGATTGGTACGTTTTGGAACACATACACCACTGCAGTATGTTATCACAGAAAATGTTGCGGGTCAAAATATTATTAATGTAAACTTGTTAAAAGATATTTTTAAAAAATACCAAAAAAAAAGAATGTGCCACTAAAGGTATGAGCAATAGTAGAATGTGTAAGTACAATGTAATAATGTGATTTAGTGCTGAATTTCATAACAGACTATAATTTTTATTTTCAGTATTTTAAAAGTTACCTACAAAAATGCTCAAACAAACACAATAATGGATGCTATATTTTTTAAAAGGACTGTTTTGGAAATATTTAACAAGGCTTGAAAATTTAAGAGTATGAATGTAAGCATATTCCCTTAATTTGGAAGTTTGTAAAATGTGTATTAAATGTATTATGATCCAGAAAAGATACATTTTACATTAAAATATTTTTTTTTCCTCTTTAATATTTTTGTTTATTCAAAAAATTCAAGTTATTATTAGGGTTTCTTACACAAAGTGCATTTTGTTTCCATATATGTTTTTAATAAATTATCACAATAAAATAATTTTAAAGAAGCTTCTCTATCAATGATATTAATATGTTCTTGAATTTTTACAGCAAATTTTTCTGACTTTACCTGTAGTACAGCCTAATCTGGGGATACAGACTTTCAAATCGAGGAATAATGAATTTTCGACTTTTAAATCACATGTTTTTTGCATTGTCTGTATATTTAAAATACCACTTGCATGATTTTATTTGTGCACATTTCTAGACGATATTTTCTTGCGTTAAACAATTATTCTGCTCCTCAGAAATTTCTTTACCTAGAAATTTCCTTAACATATTAAATCCCAGGTGTTTTCCTTTAAATAGTTTAATTTTCATGTTTTACTGACAGAATTAACGACATTAAGCATATAAGATTTTCACTACATAACATTACAGTAGCACCTAATAAAAGTATCATATCCTTCAAAGAAATATTTTGCCATAAAAATTAATTGTAGTAGTTATACTAATTTGCTCTGAAGTGTATCTTATAAGAAGCTAAAATCACTGTGAATATTATTTGTGGGTGAAATGATTCACTGTAATCAATTCACAGCATAACAATTTCTGCAAATTAAGTGCATGCTTAACCAAAAATCACTTGCATTGTGTGTAGCTTTTAAGATAGAAGAAACATTGATTTTTTCAAGTTTCAGCAATGGAGTGCATACAGACGAGTACTTTTCTTTCTTGGCTATGTTTACAATTATCATTGTTGCTGTGAGGGACCCCTCCAAATGTTCCTGCCTTGCCCCAGAAAGTGTACATTGCAGTGCAATGCAATGTTTACCATGAAGTGTTGAGGAAAGAAAGGGAGGTGCTAGGCTGGAGAGAAGAAACTTGTGTACATATATAGCCATAGACGATAAACAGCTTCAGGGATATACTGCCCCTTTCTTGCCATCACCATCATCATGCTAAATAAATGTACCTAAATAGTATTCTGGCCATGGCCAATTCTGCGGTCTGCATTTAACTTAAAAGAATTAATGTTTCTCGTAGAAGCAACATGTCTGAAAATATTTTAAACATCTGGCAGGGTAGTAACCCTCACGCTAGAAAAGTCAACACCTTTTTTTATACCATACCATGCTTTCCTCAATAATTACACTGTATCACAGTATCTTGTCTATGCATGTGTAGAGCCCAAGGCCTAGTTATCATGTTGTAATTATTTGGTAATTAACTAAAAAAATTGGAGTAGCAATACTATTGCCTCGTTTTTGTTGCCCCAGCAATGCAAACATATGAAAAATGTGTATTGTCAGGTGTCACAACAATTAACATCACACTTGGCAAATTTTAAAAATGAATTCTAAAAATATGTAAAAAGTTATACGCAGAAAAATGTATCTAAATGGCGATGGGAAGGAATGTTGAAAAGTGACAATTACATAAATTGTAAACATATACATTAGGAATTAATTATTGTCATAAATATGGGTAGATTGTAGTCAGTGTGCTATGTTCTGTTACATCCAGTAATAAATATTTTCTTAAATATATCTTGCCAAAATGCATAGTCACTATAAAACAAAGAACTTCAATAATTTATGTAAATAATTCTAAGGACAATGGGCAAATTCTGGACAAGCTCTCTGCTACAAGTACCAAATAGTCATTCTTGTAAGCATTCCTTTAACTAACTTCCCTAGTTGTAAAAAAAGTATCATATTTACAGTACTGTTAAATAAATTGATTTCTCTATCAGATGTTTGTCACACTCCAGCATTATGAATTATTGTTGTGGATGCAGCCAGGTTCTTTCTGTTTTTTTGGGCTCATTAAAGTAAATCTAAGTGTTGAAATATATTTCATAACCTACATACAATCCATAAAAATTATTTACAACACAACATAAAACACTTACTGTATTTTCTTTCGATTTACCATCCTATTAATTTAATTTAAGCTTCTTATTCCTTCATGACACACTCAATTAATACTTGTCTTCCTTGTATATTGCTGTTTTCACATTGCATCAGTGAAATGTCTCACTCTTAAACTTTCTTATTAAATTCTGTGGTTGTCTTATCTACCAATCAAACAATATCATCTGTTCTTGCAAGCACAAATGTTCATCAGAGGGAGGGTCATATGACAGCACACTATGTTTTTTAGAAAGGTGAGTCAGCCTGTATGCATGTCCTAGCCATGAGTGTCATCTCATAACAGTACTAAAACTGCCCATCCTGTGGTCATCTGGGATGAAGATTTCTACAGTCAAGAGACATTGGTAAGTTATATTTTATGCTGTAAGAAACTATCATATATGAAATAGGGCCATGGAAATAATTGTTCAATTAGTGACTGAGGATATATTGAAGCCTGATATTGAAAACTCATTGTAGGGCACCCCACAGTGAAACAAAATCTGGGCTGATTGGTGATTGTTTAGTTATGGCAATGTATTATAGTAATAAAGGCTGGGCATCAGTAAATATTTTTTTCAATGGATGTTTCAAACTAAATTCCATCTAATAAACTTTACATTGCCAAAGTATAATAAGAAGCAGTATCTGAATTAGGGCAGTGAACTATGTGTTTACTGAGTAAGAGCTAGTTTATGTTAGAGAATATTTTATGTGCACCAATGATGCTCCACCTCTGGGTCTCTGGGTTAGGAGAGAGGCATGTCTTGAAATGTAAAAATGTCCACGCCCCAAGCAAGAAACGGAGTAGTCAAGAGATCCTCCCCTAGAAAAATTTGATTTTAAAGTGCAATATGGTGCTGTTTAAGGAGTTTACAAACCAAAAAAATTTATTATACCTGACGCCTAGTAGGGAGCGGGTAGTCTGTCGGCGAGGTCGCAATGGCTCGGCGGCAGCGTGCTTATCCCAGGATGCACTCCCGAAGCATCGACCGTCGTCTTCCTCGTCGGACTCTCCTCACCTCATAAAGGATATACAGGGAGGGAAACTAGCGCTGCACTGGAGGTTGTGCTTCTACAGTAGGTGTAGCCGAAGTGGCAACAATGGGGGTGCTGATCCCCCGGATGGGAGAGCACGAAGATGCCGAGGTTAGGAGTTGCGTTGTATGGAGTCCACAAGGTGAGGATGGGGTTGAGACAGAGATGGGTATTGAGGAGGAGGTGCTAAGGAAGGCTGATCCACCAAGTGTCTGTAATGCCAGCCGAACAATGGAGTGGCCGTTGAGCGGTGTGCCTCGTCGACCGGCAGTGGAAACTTCCCTCTGGATCCAATACACCCCTGTCTCAGGATCCCTAACCTCCAGTACCTTCTGTACCAACTTAGCGAACTCCTGTCTGGCCCTCAACTTCCTACCTGACCTCTTAGGCATAGCCTGGCTGTGGCTCAGATGAAGATAGAGTGGTAAGTCTAGCTGATTGTTGGTATATGGTATCCCGTAAGATCCCCAGTTGTGGCATGTAAAGCCTTAATACGGCGGAACTATTGATGGCACTGGGCAGGCGGACTTGTAGAGGAGCACTAGAAGTGCGCCTCAGCACGTCCCTATGCCTTTTCACTTCTCCCAGACAAGACAAGACCCGAAACCGCTCGGAAAGAGCACAGTGTAATCGTGCTACCTCCAGAGGGCGTAATGAAGAAAACCTGGAAGGCGCGCGGCTTACGCCGCCTCCCAGATGTAGGATGCTTATGACGACCCGATATCAAATTCCAGTGGCGATCCTATGGGATGCAGGGTTCACAGGTGTCTAGCAGGCAGATGGGTTTGTCAACACTGGAAGGTATGGCAAGTGAAGAAAAGAAAGGAATGATGTTGCTGCGTGGTTTATTGGCATACGCCAACAATGAAGATTGAAACACTCTGTTCCAAAAAAGTCTGAAGGGCGTGTAGGAAGTAACAGAAGAGCACTGGCTTCCATGGGGAGAATCATTGATGCAGGTGACGACGCCTCGGAACACGACTCTTGGTAGGCAAAGCTGGGCAGCTGGCGTAGAAGGCTCTCATGGACGTGAGGGGCGCTTCTGGAAGGGATCCGGCGGTCGCTGGTCTTCCGGGCCTGGAGCTGTAGCTTGAAGGTGTGATGAGGGTAGAGAAATCTACCGCAGTAGAACTGAACCTTTCAGTTGTAGCAGGTGTACTGCTACAGAGCGAGTGGCAATCAGATCGCAACTGATGACGACTGACTGACGAGACAGCTGGCTCTTCTGGATGGGGTCCGGCAGTCGCTGGTCTTCCAATTCCATATTTAAGCCATAATCTTAGAAGAGAGAGGGAAAAACCGGCATAGTACCATTAAAACCCTCTCGACAGAATAGGAGTGTAACCACTCAGCAGTTACATCTTCCCTCGACTAGTGTCTTCTGTGCTGTGGGTGGCATGCCTACAGACGGCAAGACATCTCGTAGGAAAATACGTAAAAATATCCTTGCCCAGGGTTTTTGTGAACAAAGGATAACTAAGGATGGGTTAGGTACGCTTTAATATGCAGTACTTGGTGTCAAGTTAGAGTGCACTCACGTGTGCGGGTGTAATAAGGGTCAAAAGAATTAGCATTAGATGCGGGAATATGGAACGGGCAGGATGAGGCAGTGGTTTCACAGCACAAGACACTGCGAGCATGCATTATACCGCTATAAGAAATTAAAAATTTTTAAGGATAGATTGATAGAATATATTTTAAATGTGAATACATTTGTGCTGGTATAAAATAATTAGATACATACTTATTTTTCGACTTCCACGTGTGTCTATTATTGTGTTGGCACATGAAACACATACAATAGTTTTGATGAATAACAAACTAAATAACACAAAACCTTTTGTAATCTAGAAACTAGAATGTTTTATTTAAAATATGGAAACAATTAGTTTATGATCTACTAGCAGTACACCACAGCTTTGCTCGTGAGCATTATTTATAACAGATAATAGGTATTTACTTCAATTGAAAAATCTCTTTGTCCACCAGAATGGTACTTCAGTCATCAAGTGCCGCAATGACAAAGTTGCTAGTTGAGCTAACTCTGCAGCAGGGTAAGTAGCGATAGCTGTCCACGCGAAAAGCAATCGTAAGTTTGTCCCTGCCACTAACAGCAACTTGACCTGTACCTTATTTATAGCACTGCAAAGTTGTCATTTTAGGGTAGTTATAGACTCTTAAATTTAAGAGGATAATCAAATGAAAAATGTCGGATTTATTCTGTGCACAACCATCGGTGACAGTACCCTCAATTACATATTTTCAAAAGATTCACTTGGAGTTAAATGAAGTTAGAAAGTTTTGGTGGGAAAAGGTTTCGCGGAAACGTATTTGGTGCCCCAACCTTGTGATTAGTGAAATGATATATGTGAACTGATGATGTTGAGGAACCTAAGTGTGAAGTGAACTGTGTAATCCATTTTACCCCTTTTAAACGACTACAGGCAAACAACACTAATTTGATCTGCCTTGCAATTTTTATGTATCAAAATTGAACGTTCTCGCACAGTTTTAACGGAATTCGAGCCCAGAACCTCCCGGTTTATAGACCTGAGCTACAAACAACTGCGTCACGCAACGTTGAAATAATTCATGGAAACAAAATTTCATTCAAATATAAAATTACCATGTCCTTGGCTCTTAGAGGTTGTACAACACCACGTCTCGATAGCTCGTGCTGTAAAATGAAACTGGTCGTACTTTCTTTTTGGTTCGTTTGCCCTGAAAGTTCACGAACTTAGTTTATTTTTACTAATAAAGTTATCTTATGAAATAAAAGAACTGACACACACACACACATATATATATATTTTTTAAAATACTTACGTAAGCATCACTCTGACGTGAACAACACCTCAATATCTATACTGGCTAGATAGATATCATGGGTTGATGGATGATTGAAAACCAAATTTGTGCTTTTTCACCCTTCTGAGTGTCGAATTTCAAAATATTTTAATTTCACTGAGATGTGACGTCACGTAAATATACACGAAGCTAAGGACAATATTCTAGAACGTCGTTATAATTTTATGAACGCGTTATAATGTTAGTAGTTTTGAATACCATAAAGTATTTAATGTTTGTATACACATACAGTATATAAAGGTTTTGTATTCATAATTATTTGTATCTTATATAGCAAAGTGTTGTTGTCTGTGGGAACGAGCTTCTTTGAGCTTTTAATTAGGAAGAGAGCCGCTAGAGTCGCGTGGCTGTCTCGAGCGAGCCCTAGTGCCGGGTAGTACTGCATAGTGAGCCATCGCCGCTGCCTGAGGAGTTGATGCGGCACGGTAGACAACACAGCTCATGATATCCGACCGCTGCTTTTGAAAGAGTTGTGTTGGTGGAGCACGTAGTAAATGTAATTAGTACTGGTATTAGCGAGCAGATAAGGGCAATCGTATTGAGTAATTACTGCACGGCAATCATAAATGATTTTGCCAATACGTGTGTGCCAGTCGACTGTATTACGACTTAGAGGAATGGGCTGGTAGCTGACCCTTTTCTAACCCTCATAGTATACGAGGGTTATAGCAGATGAGGATACAGTTCGTGAAACGTCGACGTTGGGGGTATCCACTATGCGGAGGCCATGTTCCGAGTTTTGGACGAGGAGGACGCAGTTTGTGGGGTGTCGATACCGGGGATATCCACTATGTGAATGCTGAGTGCGAGTCCAGGACGAGTGGCATTTCCCAGGAGGAGGACCCACCACGTGGAGACGGGGGTCAGGTCATGGCTGTGCAGCAGTAATCAGCGAGACATATATCCCGGGAATGCAGGTACATTGACGATAGAGTTTGCGGTGCCAAATGAAACGGGCATGTAAGTTTCAGTGCAATAACTGCGGGATCGCTTCATGCAATTTGTGTACCTTTAGCGGCTTTCAATTTTATATTGATAAAGTTATTAAGGTGTGGATTGTGTACGTAAAGTGTAGCCACACACTGCTTCTCAAGTAAACGTGTTTAACTGTGTAAACTGAAAAACGTATTTAACACTGAAGCTCATAACACGTAAAGGATTCCAAAATCATTTAGTAAAATCAAAATCTCCATTTCTTGTGGTTATAAGGGCTAGGGCTAATGTGCACCATATCTGTTGTTACGAGGGCCACAAGGGAGGCGCAAAATTGACCGGGCCTAGCCAGCGGGGCAAGGAGTTGGCCCTTTCATCACATCTTAAGACATTTGTATGAGTATCCAATTGAAGTGCAAATCATGACAGTAGCCTGTTCAGTCGAGTCAAAATTGATCATTCATTAAAAACACATGTGATCCGTGAACAGTGCTGAGAGTTCAAGTTTCGAAAAATCTTAAAACTGTTTTGCGATCATTTCTGTAATCATCATCCTGAAGCAAAAATTAACTGTATATCTCGATGGGTTCGATAGATATCAAGGATTTCTCTAAAACACACTATAGGTTTTTTTCATGTCCTAAGAAAGAGAATTTCGAAAAACCTTTCGATCATGCCTTAGAATACTTTATTGGTGTCTCGTGGACACGAAAAACACGACAATAGCCCGTTGGGTTCAAAATATATCGACGATTAATTGGAAACGTATTTCACCACTTTTCACCCCTTTTCATCTCCTTAGGTGGTGAATTTCAAAAATTTGTGAAGTTACTTTTCAGTTATTTGAGTAAGCATCAATTTTAAACAAAAATCACTTCACTATATAAAACATCAATGTGGTCGATATGTAGGTATTGATTGTGAATCGGAAACACAATTTACCCTTTCTTTACCTCTTTGGGACCGAATTTGAAAAATATATTTAATTGGTATTTAGACATTTACATAAGCATCAATCTGAAGCAAAGGGTACGTCGATATCTCGATTGGTTCAATAGAAATAGAGGAATAATCTAGAACACATTTCACATATTTTCACCACTTCAGGCCTAATTATAAAATTTTGAAACGTCTTTGAGCCCTATTTTAGTCATTTGTATACGTTACCAATTGAAGTAAAAATCACGACGATAGCTCATTGTGTTCCAGTGATTTAGACTTTTCATTAAAAACATATTTTTCTCCCTTTTTACTGCTTAGGGGTCGAATTTCAAAAAAATCTTACGTAAGCAACATTTTGAAATGAAAACCAACTCTCTTTCCTGAAGGATTCAATAGATATTGATAACTAATCGGAAACACATTTAAGGTCTTGCTACATTCTTAAATGTTGAATTTCAAAGAATCCTAAAATTGGCTAGTATGCTTTTTTATGTGTGTCCCATTAAAGTAAAAATCACGATGATATGCATTCTTGTTTGAGGCTCTATTGATGTTTCTTCGGAAATACATTTCACCCCTTTTCATTCCCTTAAAGGTCGAATTTCGAAAAATCCCTTCTTAGTGATCTCCTACGACCTGAGGGGGAATCACACAAAAAATTTCACGATTCTAGGTTCTACGGTTTGGGCTGCAGTTTGATATGTCAGGCAGTCAGTCAGAGTTCTCTTTTATGTAGAGATTTTATAAATTACTATTACATATATTGTAACCAAACAAAATTGTGTAACCATGATTGTGTTGTAAATGTGTTGTCTTAGGAAAAGTGTAAGGTAATTGTTGTATCTTCTTAAGGTGTTTATTATAACTTGACTACAACTCACTTGATATTACATTTGTTTTAACGGTACTTTTACAATTACTATACATGCTTCTTCAGTCTCGTACCTTCAAGATCTCTACAGTCTACTGTTGGCCTAGAACCAGGGGTGCCAACCTTAGAACCCCATATTACTTAATACACAATGTTTCTGTTA